>JAWNOY010000190.1:0-85056 GCA_035045545.1 Drosophila gaucha | reverse complement strand
TGTCATACCAGGAATGAAATCCTGAATTTTGAGCATTTTTGAAATAAATGATATTTTCTGAAAATTTGCTAATCTCAAAGATCAAATCTCTCCCAACTTTGAATAGCTGTAACTCGGCTAAATGAAGTCCGATCGATGAAAAGTAAAGTTTTTTGAACTCGTGTTGATCCCCTCTTTCAAATGTCATACCAGGAATGAAATCCTGAATTTTGAGCATTTTTGAAATAAATGATATTTTCTGAAAATTTGCTAATCTCAAAGATCAAATCTCTCCCAACTTTGAATAGCTGTAACTCGGCTAAATGAAGTCCGATCGATGAAAAGTAAAGTTTTTTGAACTCGTGTTGATCCCCTCTTTCAAATGTCATACCAGGAATGAAATCCTGAATTTTGAGCATTTTTGAAATAAATGATATTTTCTGAAAATTTGCTAATCTCAAAGATCAAATCTCTCCCAACTTTGAATCGCTGTAACTCGGCTAAATGAAGTCCGATCGATGAAAAGTAAAGTTTTTTGAACTCGTGTTGATCCCCTCTTTCAAATGTCATACCAGGAATGAAATCCTGAATTTTGAGCATTTTTGAAATAAATGATATTTTCTGAAAATTTGCTAATCTCAAAGATCAAATCTCTCCCAACTTTGAATAGCTGTAACTCGGCTAAATGAAGTCCGATCGATGAAAAGTAAAGTTTTTTGAACTCGTGTTGATCCCCTCTTTCAAACGTCATACCAGGAATGAAATCCTGAATTTTGAGCATTTTTGAAATAAATGATATTTTCTGAAAATTTGCTAATCTCAAAGATCAAATCTCTCCCAACTTTGAATCGCTGTAACTCGGCTAAATGAAGTCCGATCGATGAAAAGTAAAGTTTTTTGAACTCGTGTTGATCCCCTCTTTCAAATGTCATACCAGGAATGAAATCCTGAATTTTGAGCATTTTTGAAATAAATGATATTTTCTGAAAATTTGCTAATCTCAAAGATCAAATCTCTCCCAACTTTGAATAGCTGTAACTCGGCTAAATGAAGTCCGATCGATGAAAAGTAAAGTTTTTTGAACTCGTGTTGATCCCCTCTTTCAAACGTCATACCAGGAATGAAATCCTGAATTTTGAGCATTTTTGAAATAAATGATATTTTCTGAAAATTTGCTAATCTCAAAGATCAAATCTCTCCCAACTTTGAATAGCTGTAACTCGGCTAAATGAAGTCCGATCGATGAAAAGTAAAGTTTTTGAACTCGTGTTGATCCCTCTTTCAAACGTCATACCAGAATGAAATCCTGAATTTTGAGCATTTTTAAAATATATTTTCTAAATCATCTCAAGACAACTCCCCAATTTAACTGTACTCGGCTAATAAGTCCGATCGATAAAAAGTTTTTAACTCGTGTTGATCCCCTCTTTCAAATGTCATACCAGAATGAAATCCTGAATTTTGAGCATTTTGAAATAAATGATATTTTCTGAAAATTTGCTAATCTCAAAGATCAAATCTCTCCCAACTTTGAATAGCTGTAACTCGGCTAAATGAAGTCCGATCGATGAAAAGTAAAGTTTTTTGAACTCGTGTTGATCCCCTCTTTCAAATGTCATACCAGGAATGAAATCCTGAATTTTGAGCATTTTTGAAATAAATGATATTTTCTGAAAATTTGCTAATCTCAAAGATCAAATCTCTCCCAACTTTGAATCGCTGTAACTCGGCTAAATGAAGTCCGATCGATGAAAAGTAAAGTTTTTTGAACTCGTGTTGATCCCCTCTTTCAAATGTCATACCAGGAATGAAATCCTGAATTTTGAGCATTTTTGAAATAAATGATATTTTCTGAAAATTTGCTAATCTCAAAGATCAAATCTCTCCCAACTTTGAATCGCTGTAACTCGGCTAAATGAAGTCCGATCGATGAAAAGTAAAGTTTTTTGAACTCGTGTTGATCCCCTCTTTCAAATGTCATACCAGGAATGAAATCCTGAATTTTGAGCATTTTTGAAATAAATGATATTTTCTGAAAATTTGCTAATCTCAAAGATCAAATCTCTCCCAACTTTGAATAGCTGTAACTCGGCTAAATGAAGTCCGATCGATGAAAAGTAAAGTTTTTTGAACTCGTGTTGATCCCCTCTTTCAAACGTCATACCAGGAATGAAATCCTGAATTTTGAGCATTTTTGAAATAAATGATATTTTCTGAAAATTTGCTAATCTCAAAGATCAAATCTCTCCCAACTTTGAATCGCTGTAACTCGGCTAAATGAAGTCCGATCGATGAAAAGTAAAGTTTTTTGAACTCGTGTTGATCCCCTCTTTCAAACGTCATACCAGGAATGAAATCCTGAATTTTGAGCATTTTTGAAATAAATGATATTTTCTGAAAATTTGCTAATCTCAAAGATCAAATCTCTCCCAACTTTGAATAGCTGTAACTCGGCTAAATGAAGTCCGATCGATGAAAAGTAAAGTTTTTTGAACTCGTGTTGATCCCCTCTTTCAAATGTCATACCAGGAATGAAATCCTGAATTTTGAGCATTTTTGAAATAAATGATATTTTCTGAAAATTTGCTAATCTCAAAGATCAAATCTCTCCCAACTTTGAATAGCTGTAACTCGGCTAAATGAAGTCCGATCGATGAAAAGTAAAGTTTTTTGAACTCGTGTTGATCCCCTCTTTCAAACGTCATACCAGGAATGAAATCCTGAATTTTGAGCATTTTTGAAATAAATGATATTTTCTGAAAATTTGCTAATCTCAAAGATCAAATCTCTCCCAACTTTGAATAGCTGTAACTCGGCTAAATGAAGTCCGATCGATGAAAAGTAAAGTTTTTTGAACTCGTGTTGATCCCCTCTTTCAAATGTCATACCAGGAATGAAATCCTGAATTTTGAGCATTTTTGAAATAAATATATTTTCTGAAAATCTAATCTCAATCAAACTCCTTACACCACCGACAATCTTTATCCTTCAAGTCATACCAAATGAAATCCTGAATTTTGAGCATTTTTGAAATAAATGATATTTTCTGAAAATTTGCTAATCTCAAAGATCAAATCTCTCCCAACTTTGAATCGCTGTAACTCGGCTAAATGAAGTCCGATCGATGAAAAGTAAAGTTTTTTGAACTCGTGTTGATCCCCTCTTTCAAATGTCATACCAGGAATGAAATCCTGAATTTTGAGCATTTTTGAAATAAATGATATTTTCTGAAAATTTGCTAATCTCAAAGATCAAATCTCTCCCAACTTTGAATAGCTGTAACTCGGCTAAATGAAGTCCGATCGATGAAAAGTAAAGTTTTTTGAACTCGTGTTGATCCCCTCTTTCAAATGTCATACCAGGAATGAAATCCAATTTACATTTATATATTTTCTAAATTTTATCTCAAATCAAACTCTCCCAACTTTGAACTTATCGGCTAATAACCGACATAATAAATTTTATCTGTTATCCCTTCAAAGTCATACCAGGAATAAATCCTGAATTTTGAGCATTTTTGAAATAAATGATATTTTCTGAAAATTTGCTAATCTCAAAGATCAAATCTCTCCCAACTTTGAATAGCTGTAACTCGGCTAAATGAAGTCCGATCGATGAAAAGTAAAGTTTTTGAACTCGTGTTGATCCCCTCTTTCAAATGTCATACCAGGAATGAAATCCTGAATTTTGAGCATTTTTGAAATAAATGATATTTTCTGAAAATTTGCTAATCTCAAAGATCAAATCTCTCCCAACTTTGAATAGCTGTAACTCGGCTAAATGAAGTCCCCTCTTTCAAATGTCATACCAGGAATGAAATCCTGAATTTTGAGCATTTTTGAAATAAATGATATTTTCTGAAAATTTGCTAATCTCAAAGATCAAATCTCTCCCAACTTTGAATAGCTGTAACTCGGCTAAATGAAGTCCGATCGATGAAAAGTAAAGTTTTTTGAACTCGTGTTGATCCCCTCTTTCAAATGTCATACCAGGAATGAAATCCTGAATTTTGAGCATTTTTGAAATAAATGATATTTTCTGAAAATTTGCTAATCTCAAAGATCAAATCTCTCCCAACTTTGAATAGCTGTAACTCGGCTAAATGAAGTCCGATCGATGAAAAGTAAAGTTTTTGAACTCGTGTTGATCCCCTCTTTCAAACGTCATACCAGGAATGAAATCCTGAATTTTGAGCATTTTTGAAAAAAATGATATTTTCTGAAAATTTGCTAATCTCAAAGATCAAATCTCTCCCAACTTTGAATAGCTGTAACTCGGCTAAATGAAGTCCGATCGATGAAAAGTAAAGTTTTTTGAACTCGTGTTGATCCCCTCTTTCAAACGTCATACCAGGAATGAAATCCTGAATTTTGAGCATTTTTGAAATAAATGATATTTTCTGAAAATTTGCTAATCTCAAAGATCAAATCTCTCCCAACTTTGAATAGCTGTAACTCGGCTAAATGAAGTCCGATCGATGAAAAGTAAAGTTTTTTGAACTCGTGTTGATCCCCTCTTTCAAATGTCATACCAGGAATGAAATCCTGAATTTTGAGCATTTTTGAAATAAATGATATTTTCTGAAAATTTGCTAATCTCAAAGATCAAATCTCTCCCAACTTTGAATAGCTGTAACTCGGCTAAATGAAGTCCGATCGATGAAAAGTAAAGTTTTTTGAACTCGTGTTGATCCCCTCTTTCAAATGTCATACCAGGAATGAAATCCTGAATTTTGAGCATTTTTGAAATAAATGATATTTTCTGAAAATTTGCTAATCTCAAAGATCAAATCTCTCCCAACTTTGAATAGCTGTAACTCGGCTAAATGAAGTCCGATCGATGAAAAGTAAAGTTTTTTGAACTCGTGTTGATCCCCTCTTTCAAATGTCATACCAGGAATGAAATCCTGAATTTTGAGCATTTTTGAAATAAATGATATTTTCTGAAAATTTGCTAATCTCAAAGATCAAATCTCTCCCAACTTTGAATAGCTGTAACTCGGCTAAATGAAGTCCGATCGATGAAAAGTAAAGTTTTTTGAACTCGTGTTGATCCCCTCTTTCAAACGTCATACCAGGAATGAAATCCTGAATTTTGAGCATTTTTGAAATAAATGATATTTTCTGAAAATTTTTTTATCTCAAAGATCAAATCTCTCCCAACTTTGAATAGCTGTAACTCGGCTAAATGAAGTCCGATCGATGAAAAGTAAAGTTTTTTGAACTCGTGTTGATCCCCTCTTTCAAATGTCATACCAGGAATGAAATCCTGAATTTTGAGCATTTTTGAAATAAATGATATTTTCTGAAAATTTGCTAATCTCAAAGATCAAATCTCTCCCAACTTTGAATGCTGTAACTCGGCTAAATAAGTCCGATCGATAAAAGTAAAGTTTTTGAACTCGTGTTGATCCCTCTTTCAAATGTCATACCAGGAATGAAATCCTGAATTTTGAGCATTTTTGAAATAAATGATATTTTCTGAAAATTTGCTAATCTCAAAGATCAAATCTCTCCCAACTTTGAATAGCTGTAACTCGGCTAAATGAAGTCCGATCGATGAAAAGTAAAGTTTTTTGAACTCGTGTTGATCCCCTCTTTCAAACGTCATACCAGGAATGAAATCCTGAATTTTGAGCATTTTTGAAATAAATGATATTTTCTGAAAATTTGCTAATCTCAAAGATCAAATCTCTCCCAACTTTGAATCGCTGTAACTCGGCTAAATGAAGTCCGATCGATGAAAAGTAAAGTTTTTTGAACTCGTGTTGATCCCCTCTTTCAAATGTCATACCAGGAATGAAATCCTGAATTTTGAGCATTTTTGAAATAAATGATATTTTCTGAAAATTTGCTAATCTCAAAGATCAAATCTCTCCCAACTTTGAATAGCTGTAACTCGGCTAAATGAAGTCCGATCGATGAAAAGTAAAGTTTTTTGAACTCGTGTTGATCCCCTCTTTCAAATGTCATACCAGGAATGAAATCCTGAATTTTGAGCATTTTTGAAATAAATGATATTTTCTGAAAATTTGCTAATCTCAAAGATCAAATCTCTCCCAACTTTGAATAGCTGTAACTCGGCTAAATGAAGTCCGATCGATGAAAAGTAAAGTTTTTTGAACTCGTGTTGATCCCCTCTTTCAAATGTCATACCAGGAATGAAATCCTGAATTTTGAGCATTTTTGAAATAAATGATATTTTCTGAAAATTTGCTAATCTCAAAGATCAAATCTCTCCCAACTTTGAATAGCTGTAACTCGGCTAAATGAAGTCCGATCGATGAAAAGTAAAGTTTTTTGAACTCGTGTTGATCCCCTCTTTCAAATGTCATACCAGGAATGAAATCCTGAATTTTGAGCATTTTTGAAATAAATGATATTTTCTGAAAATTTGCTAATCTCAAAGATCAAATCTCTCCCAACTTTGAATAGCTGTAACTCGGCTAAATGAAGTCCGATCGATGAAAAGTAAAGTTTTTTGAACTCGTGTTGATCCCCTCTTTCAAACGTCATACCAGGAATGAAATCCTGAATTTTGAGCATTTTTGAAATAAATGATATTTTCTAAAATTTCTAATCTCAAAATCAAATCTCTCCACTTTGAATCGCTGTAACTCGCTAAATGAAGTCCGATCGATAAAATAAAGTTTTAACTCTTTATCCCTTTCAAATGTCATACCAGGAATGAAATCCTGAATTTTGAGCATTTTTGAATAAATGATATTTTCTGAAAATTTGCTAATCTCAAAGATCAAATCTCTCCCAACTTTGAATAGCTGTAACTCGGCTAAATGAAGTCCGATCGATGAAAAGTAAAGTTTTTTGAACTCGTGTTGATCCCCTCTTTCAAATGTCATACCAGGAATGAAATCCTGAATTTTGAGCATTTTTGAAATAAATGATATTTTCTGAAAATTTGCTAATCTCAAAGATCAAATCTCTCCCAACTTTGAATCGCTGTAACTCGGCTAAATGAAGTCCGATCGATGAAAAGTAAAGTTTTTTGAACTCGTGTTGATCCCCTCTTTCAAATGTCATACCAGGAATGAAATCCTGAATTTTGAGCATTTTTGAAATAAATGATATTTTCTGAAAATTTGCTAATCTCAAAGATCAAATCTCTCCCAACTTTGAATCGCTGTAACTCGGCTAAATGAAGTCCGATCGATGAAAAGTAAAGTTTTTGAACTCGTGTTGATCCCCTCTTTCAAACGTCATACCAGGAATGAAATCCTGAATTTTGAGCATTTTTGAAATAAATGATATTTTCTGAAAATTTGCTAATCTCAAAGATCAAATCTCTCCCAACTTTGAATAGCTGTAACTCGGCTAAATGAAGTCCGATCGATGAAAAGTAAAGTTTTTTGAACTCGTGTTGATCCCCTCTTTCAAATGTCATACCAGGAATGAAATCCTGAATTTTGAGCATTTTTGAAATAAATGATATTTTCTGAAAATTTGCTAATCTCAAAGATCAAATCTCTCCCAACTTTGAATAGCTGTAACTCGGCTAAATGAAGTCCGATCGATGAAAAGTAAAGTTTTTTGAACTCGTGTTGATCCCCTCTTTCAAATGTCATACCAGGAATGAAATCCTGAATTTTGAGCATTTTTGAAATAAATGATATTTTCTGAAAATTTGCTAATCTCAAAGATCAAATCTCTCCCAACTTTGAATAGCTGTAACTCGGCTAAATGAAGTCCGATCGATGAAAAGTAAAGTTTTTTGAACTCGTGTTGATCCCCTCTTTCAAATGTCATACCAGGAATGAAATCCTGAATTTTGAGCATTTTTGAAATAAATGATATTTTCTGAAAATTTGCTAATCTCAAAGATCAAATCTCTCCCAACTTTGAATCGCTGTAACTCGGCTAAATGAAGTCCGATCGATGAAAAGTAAAGTTTTTTGAACTCGTGTTGATCCCCTCTTTCAAACGTCATACCAGGAATGAAATCCTGAATTTTGAGCATTTTTGAAATAAATGATATTTTCTGAAAATTTGCTAATCTCAAAGATCAAATCTCTCCCAACTTTGAATCGCTGTAACTCGGCTAAATGAAGTCCGATCGATGAAAAGTAAAGTTTTTTGAACTCGTGTTGATCCCCTCTTTCAAACGTCATACCAGGAATGAAATCCTGAATTTTGAGCATTTTTGAAATAAATGATATTTTCTGAAAATTTGCTAATCTCAAAGATCAAATCTCTCCCAACTTTGAATAGCTGTAACTCGGCTAAATGAAGTCCGATCGATGAAAAGTAAAGTTTTTTGAACTCGTGTTGATCCCCTCTTTCAAACGTCATACCAGGAATGAAATCCTGAATTTTGAGCATTTTTGAAATAAATGATATTTTCTGAAAATTTGCTAATCTCAAAGATCAAATCTCTCCCAACTTTGAATAGCTGTAACTCGGCTAAATGAAGTCCGATCGATGAAAAGTAAAGTTTTTTGAACTCGTGTTGATCCCCTCTTTCAAACGTCATACCAGGAATGAAATCCTGAATTTTGAGCATTTTTGAAATAAATGATATTTTCTGAAAATTTGCTAATCTCAAAGATCAAATCTCTCCCAACTTTGAATAGCTGTAACTCGGCTAAATGAAGTCCGATCGATGAAAAGTAAAGTTTTTTGAACTCGTGTTGATCCCCTCTTTCAAACGTCATACCAGGAATGAAATCCTGAATTTTGAGCATTTTTGAAATAAATGATATTTTCTGAAAATTTGCTAATCTCAAAGATCAAATCTCTCCCAACTTTGAATCGCTGTAACTCGGCTAAATGAAGTCCGATCGATGAAAAGTAAAGTTTTTTGAACTCGTGTTGATCCCCTCTTTCAAATGTCATACCAGGAATGAAATCCTGAATTTTGAGCATTTTTGAAATAAATGATATTTTCTGAAAATTTGCTAATCTCAAAGATCAAATCTCTCCCAACTTTGAATCGCTGTAACTCGGCTAAATGAAGTCCGATCGATGAAAAGTAAAGTTTTTTGAACTCGTGTTGATCCCCTCTTTCAAATGTCATACCAGGAATGAAATCCTGAATTTTGAGCATTTTTGAAATAAATGATATTTTCTGAAAATTTGCTAATCTCAAAGATCAAATCTCTCCCAACTTTGAATAGCTGTAACTCGGCTAAATGAAGTCCGATCGATGAAAAGTAAAGTTTTTTGAACTCGTGTTGATCCCCTCTTTCAAATGTCATACCAGGAATGAAATCCTGAATTTTGAGCATTTTTGAAATAAATGATATTTTCTGAAAATTTGCTAATCTCAAAGATCAAATCTCTCCCAACTTTGAATAGCTGTAACTCGGCTAAATGAAGTCCGATCGATGAAAAGTAAAGTTTTTTGAACTCGTGTTGATCCCCTCTTTCAAATGTCATACCAGGAATGAAATCCTGAATTTTGAGCATTTTTGAAATAAATGATATTTTCTGAAAATTTGCTAATCTCAAAGATCAAATCTCTCCCAACTTTGAATAGCTGTAACTCGGCTAAATGAAGTCCGATCGATGAAAAGTAAAGTTTTTTGAACTCGTGTTCCCAAAGGGAAAAAGAGTCTATTGGATTTGTGCAATGTCCGTCTTGCTGTCTGTCCGTCTGTCCGTCTGTCTGTATGAACGCGCAGCATTTGGACACTATAGAAGCTAGAGACTTGTAATTTGGAATATATACTCGTGTGTATCCGCGTCAGATCAAGTTTGAGTATTTTTCCGATACGCCCACAGGGGGCGTGGCAAATCGGGAAATGCTATATCTATTAAGACTAAAACGCTGTTATTTTAGTCAATATTGCAGTCTAAGAAATGGGATTTAGAATATATATTCGTGTACACCACGCGGAAGTTTTAAGATATAGATTATATATCTACGCCCATTGTGGGCGTGGCAAATCGGATAAAACTATATCTTCTACAGCTTTGAAGCTAGAGCATCCAAATTTGGCATGTGGGTTACTGTTGACCTTCCCTTAAGTTACATCAAAAAGTTATATACCCACGCCCCCTGGGGGCGTACCAAATCGGGAATATATATATAGCGATTTGTATAAATCTTATAATATTTTGAGCGTATTAAGAGCTAGAGACTTGAAATTTGGAATACATGTGCAAGTAGATCACTCGGAATCAAAAATATATATTATAGATATTTACGCCCATTAAGGGCGTGGCAAATCGGATAAAACTGTATCTCCTACAGTTTTGGAGCTAGAGCGTCCAAATTTTGCATGTGGGATACTGTTGACCTCCTCTTAAGATAAGTCAAAAGTTATGTATCCACGTCTTCTGGGGGCGTGGCAAATCGGGAATTACTATATCTTTTACTAAAACCGTGATAATTTCGGCAATATTTCCGTCAGAGAGTTGGGACTTGGAATATATATACTAGTATCCTACCTCTACCCAAAAATATATGTTATATATAGCTACGCCCATTTGGGGCGTGGCAAATAGGGTAAAACTGTATCTCCTACAGTCTTAGACGTAGAGCATCCAAATTTGACATGTGGGTTACTGTTCATGAAATTTAAATTTACGAAAAAAAAAAAAATAATAATAATCATAATGTAAGCCTCCGTAAAACAAATTCTAGTTGACCTAACTGGGGATTGAAGCAGGGTCTTCGCTACCACAACGCAAGTCTGTTTAACCAAATCAAAACACTTCCAAACTCAGTTTGGCACATAGCCACGCAAGAGACGCCGTGGTGTTGTGGGTAGAGTGGTGGCATGCGAAGCGCGTGACCCAGGTTCGATTCCCAGCGCTGACGCGTGATATTATCATTTAATAAAATGTTTTTTTTTTTATTTTTTTTATAACTTCTATGTTATTTAATGGATTTGATAAAATTTTCAGCATAAATCCTTATATTTATTAAAACAAATTCTAGTTGACCTAACTGGGGCAAGTCTGTTTAACCAAATCAACACACCAAACTCAATTTGGCGCAAGAGACGCCGTGGTGTTGTGGGTAGAGTCGGTGGCATGCGAAGCGCGTGACCCAGGTTCGATTCCCATCGCTGCCGCGTGATATTATCATTTATTAAAATGTTTTTTTTTTTTTTTATAACTTCTATGTTACTTAATGGATTTTGATAAAACTTTCTGCATAAATCCTTATATTTTATTAAAAATACGGTTTTACCTAAAAAATTAAAAAAAAATGTAAATGTGGCTTTATTTGCAACTGAACTTTTATTAAATTGATTTTGTGAAATGTGGAGCCAGTATCCAAAATATATAATAAAAACCAAAATAGTATTTTATTTTAAAAAAGCTATATGTAAAATTGTATGACTGTAGCTAAATTGATGTAAAAGACATGCTCAAAAAAGGAATCTCAATAATCTCGCATTCAAACATACGGAAAGACGGACGGACGGTCTACATATTTATTGAGCCTACACACCTTTAACAGGAACAGAGTCTGACGCAGTCGGTGGCGCCCGACTGCAACGTTCTTACTTGTTTTTTTATTCATAATTATCAACTGGGGGTTGTTGAGCAAACTGCTCCAAAATATTTCTATTAAATTCTATTTCATCCTCGATGTCGGTCTCTGGTACGTAAACATCACTATCATCATCACTGCTGCTGCTTGTGTTGAGGAAAGTATAATCCATTTGATTTAATTGTGTAGTTGAAGATGATACACTATTATTTTGTATCATTAGACTGCTACTTAAACTTCTATCAGAATATATTGCGTATGGGAAGGAAGTGGATGTCACTTCATTCACCTGAAGCTCCATGCTTCTATTGCTGATATTTGTAGACGATGTTGAAAAAAAAATCCACAGTAGAAGATTTCACATGTGTGCGCGCTTTATTTAAAATATATATTAATTGTAATTTTAGGACTACGTCTTACTTAAATACTTGAAAGCTTATAATGCAAGCTTTTTTTGTTGAATATTACTCACTCCAGCTTTTTTTATTTTTTTTTTTTTTGAAGCTTAAAAGCTAAACATTTCTAATGCTGATATGAGTTTAACATTTTCTTATTTTGATATGAACTCAAAATCATTCCAAATGAATGCTACTAGCTCAATTTTATTACATTTATTTAATTTGCAATCTTATAATGTCCCCATGCATAAGTATTTATATGATCACTCTTTATAAATCTTTTATCATCAGACGCATTTAAAGCTACTTTAGTAAGTTTTTGGGTATACAATTTATGCAGCTTAGATTTAAAAATGAACATGTCATGAGTCTTATAGGTTTTATTTTTCAATAAACAGTCTGAAAATGCTTGCATGCTTAAGTCTTTTAATATAGATCTTTTGACGCCCTTTGCCTTTTTCACACAATAACCATCATCATTACGGAATGAGTACATTTTAGCACGTAAGCCTATAAACTCAACCATTATTTTTCCATTATTTTCATCCTTCATCATACCTAACACTTTCTTATTACATCTCTGTATTTTGTACTTTTCTGCTAACTCAGATGGATATTCAGATGTGTCGAACCTCATCACTACATCATTACGAATGTCAGCATACAAATCGTTAACTCGAATGGTATATATGAATGAGTCAGTGTCCATATAATTTAATGTCAGTTTATTTTGAAATTTCGGGAGCATATAGTTATAGTGAAAATCGTACATTTTAAGTTTTGAGAGGTCTAGAACGCAGAACCCTAAATATATGGGTTTATCATATAAATTATATAGTCGATTCATTTGAATTGCATACATATTCTCAGCAAACTGAGCGGAGCTATGGAAATTAGCTTTTGAGATTAATGCTCTGGCTCCGAGAGAATTACGATTGCTTAGTCTCCCATGCGCATACTAACTTTATATCTCTCCTATTCTCTACATTCTCCATTGTTTTACCAAACACCGCATTGTTTAGCAATTTAAAAAAATCTTTCTCAAAGCTCGTTTTGGCTTGCGTCCTATGATAAGTATTTATGTCTATATATTTTTTAAGCCAAGGAGATTGCTTAAATCTTAAAATTCTATGAATCTTTCTTAGCTCTAGACCATTTCGAATGCATTGCTGTAGATTCCTATAGTGGATGGGGTACTTATATTTTGAGTTCAAGTCAGCTATAAGCTTAACATTAGACATTGTAGATAGCTTCTGATTGCTGGGGCAAAACGGTAAATCGTTATCATCATCGTGGGGAAAAGCTCTTGGTAGTTAGCAAATCTTTTAATTCTAAATTGGAGCTCAAAGTTTCTAGACTTGCGGCATAAAACGAAATGAATCTGAAAATCCTAATTCTATTCTCGTCTCAGCAATATATATAAATTTCGATACAGAAATGTAAAGTTCCTTATTAAGAGGGAGAACTTTAATGTCGCCCGGTACTTTAGATAATTCTCGCACAAACAAATGTGCAAGAAAATGGGTATAAAAGTGGGGAAAAGTGAGGTCTTCCAAAAGACCCATTCAAATAACAATGGTCTGTAACTCTGTCGCTTAATAAAGGCTTTTGCAAATATGACAATTAACTGCATCTGTAAAGATTTTCTCATTTGCCGGACTCATCACTAACGGCACTAAGCTATTTATATGACTCGTGTAAACGATGATGAATTAATGAATTTATAAAATGTGTGCAGACATTTTCTTCCGCCGTATGCATTGCATATTTATTAAGTCTTGGATCGAATGAGCATTTTAAATAATAGGCATAGGATAAAGGCATATGTTCGTTTATATTAACTACATTCTCACTCACACATTCATTAATGGGCTTCAGGATGCATTCAAAATCTGCATACACAGTAAATGCCACTGGTATGCTATTTAGGTAGTTAGTGAACCTCAGAGATTGTGTAGGTTCTGCTGGTAGCGTTGATACCATTTCACCGCAATCTTTGGAAAGTACATTCTCACTTTTTGAATAGTTGAGACATACATCGCAGAAGTATAGTGTTGATGTATGCGAAGTTAGCTGACTACGCACAAGTCTGTAAAATATGAGAACATATTTTTATTCAAATTTAAAATGCAAAACACAAACACACACATACATTGTTAAGCTCTTAATTCAAATATAAAGGTTTATATGTATCTGCTGTTTCTGCGAAGTCAGGTACAGGGGACCATTCACCCTACCTATTTCAGAATCATATCCAAAAAGGTTTACACTCAGCCCACGATTTTGTTTCTCAAATTTTCGTAAGTTTTGGACTTATAAAATCGTTCTGAATCTAAGTCAATAATTTCACCTTTCGCAAGCCTAAACCTAAGAATGTGTCTCAAATTGAACTCTAAAACGTTAAAAGCTATAGCTCCATTCCAGTCTGGAGACAGCCAACACTATAAAACAGAAAACCACAAAAATTATTTTCTTTTTCTCTCCGCTTCCAAAATATACAACGTCAGTTTTTTCTGATTAGCCACGCCACCAACAATAGGATTTGTTGCGCCCTCTGGGCGTAGATATATATTCTTTATGTTTTTTTCTAGGGGTGGTTGATACAAATATATGTTTTAAGTTTCAAATCTCTGGCTCTAACAGCATCCAAAATATTGGAGGATTTATGTTAAGCACTATAGACTACAGACTTTAACGATTTGCCACGCCCCAAGTAGGCGTGGATATATAACTTTTTGATCAATCTGAAGGGGAGGCCAAAAGTATATTACTTTCCAAATAAGGATGCTTCAGCTTCAAACTGTAGAAGATATAGTTTTACCCGATTTGCTATGCCTCCAAAGGGCGTAGCTAAAATCTATATATTTTTGTATTTGGGTGCAACTCAGGAGTATATACTCCAAATTTCAAGTCTCTGACTTTAATAACGTCGAAGTTATCGCACTTAAACACTTTCTTAAAACCGATCTGTCCTATGAGAGCTATAGGATATAGTCATCCGTTCCGGATGATTCCTAGATATACAATGCCTGCAGCACATTTCAACCTATGTGCAACATTTCAGTTCTTTAGCTCTTATAGTCTCGGAGGAGATTGCGTTGACGGACATGACTATATCAACTATATACAACTATATATATCAAGAATATATATACTTTATATAGTTGGAGATGCTTCCTTCTCTCCGTTGCAAGCTTCTGAACAAAAATTAATATACTCTTTTCGCAAGGGTATGAAAATAGGCGTTATCAAGTCTCTTTCACCAAAAGCTTAAACATATACAACTCTCGCTCTTTTATTCTTGACAACATATTCCACTTGACCAAATTCCCACGACACTGACACTGACATTGACATTGACATTGACGTCATTTGGCTAACAATAAGATCAAACACTTGCGCATGCCACTTGACAGCCAGCCAAAAAAATGTATACATACATAATCATATGTACATACATATATGTATACACCGTACTTAAGCCGGCAGCACAACTCGAAACCTATAAAGAATTCGGTTTTTTGTTGGAGCGAGGTCGCCTCGCTAAAATATACTCACGCACAATATCTATGTGTGTATGTATGTATTTATGTATGTATATATGTATATGAAATACAAATCCCCCAAAACACCAATATAAGCAAACCCCCTCTTTATCCGCACTTTAAATAAAAACTAGAGGGATGTAACTCCGGCCATGCCGAAGTTTGGTAATACCCTTGCAATTGCAAAGGATATAGATACAGTTTTTTCTGATTTGCCACGCCCCCAACAATTGGATATATATTATTTTTAAGCAATCTATTGAGCAGGGCAACAGAAACCTATATATGAAATTTTGAAGCTCTACCTATAAGACTTTGGAAGATAAAGTTTTCTACGATTTGCCACGCCCCCAAGAGGCGGATATATATATTTTTTCATAATTTTGTCGAAACAGTCAAGCCTAACGTATGTGTCAATTTTTGGAGCTCTAGGTGTAAAATTGTAGAAGATATAGTTTTATCCGATTTGCCACGCCCCTAATGGGCGTAGATATATATTCTTTATCTTTTTTCTAGGGGTGGTTGATACAAATATATGTTTAAAGTTTCAAGTCTCTGGCTTTAACAGCGTCCAAAATATTGAAGGATTTATGTTGAGCACTATATAGACTTTCCCGATTTGCCACACCCCAAGTAGGCGTGGATATATAATTTTTTGATCAATCTGAAGGGGAGGCCAAAAGTATAATACTTTCGAAATTTGGATGCTCTAGCTTCAAAACTGTAGAAGATATAGTTTTTTCCCATTTGCCACGCCCCCAAAATGCGTAGATATATATTCTATATCTTTTGTATTTGGGTGCAACTCAGCAGTATATATTCCAAAGTTCAAGTCTCTGACTTTAATAACGTCGAAGTTATCCGACTAAAACTTTACTTAAAACCGATCTGTCCTATGGGGAGCTATAGGATATAGTCATCCGATCCGGATGATTCCGAGATATACAATGCCTGCAGCACATTCCAGCCTATGTGCAAAATTTCAGCTCTGTAGCTCTTATAGTCTCGGAGGAGATTGCGTTGATCCAGACAGACGGACAGACGGACAAATGGCTATATCAACTCAGCTAGTCTTGCTGATCAAGAATATGTATACTTTATATGGTCGGAGATGCTTCCTTCTCTGCGTTGCAAACTCCTGACCAAAATTAATATACCCCTTTTTGCAAGGGTATAAAAATCAGAATCTTATGTCCAGCACATACAGCTCCTACGATATTGACATTGATATTTAATATATATGTATATATGTATGTGTGCATGTTTGTATGTATGCATTGATGTTTATGAAATATGCCGTTCCAACACACACACACTCTCTCCCCGGCAAGATATTGCGTAAAATCAAGCGCGTGCGCACGCCACTTGACAACCAACCCATAAAATATACATACATATGTATGTATATACAGTACTTAAGTCGGTTACACAACCCGAAACCAACACATAACAAAAATATACATACATATATGTATGTACTAAATATATACAACGGTCAACCCAAATTTGTTTTTGCTGCTGTGGCGAGCTGACAGGGATCATTAACACATCCAAGAATCTTATGCACCTTTCAAGAAACAATTAATAACTCTTCCTGTTTATTTAATATGTCACCCCTACATACACCTCCCTCTAATCATACCCGGCTCTCTACCAACACTCTAAAAAATGGACTCTATTATAAATATTACGCCCCAACACCCCGCCAATAAACATACCCCCTCTCTACCATCACTTTAAGAAGTGTAACTCAACACTTTAAGTAAAAAAGCATAAGAAACCCATTAAAAACCACTTCCAAGAAAAACCTATAAATCATGCCCATAAAGATCCAGAGCATACATTTCCTATCTACTGTTAACTATTAATTTTATTATTGACGAAAATGATACCAAATACTCTAAGGATCCTATTTTGACTGCAAATATAGACGATGATGAAACAGGTGTAAACTCCACTGATAAAATGCCACCAATTACGGTGCTCAAGCAATCTTCAAAGTTCCTACATGATCTTCTTGCTCAAATTAATATTACTGAATTTTGCATCAAAACTATTTCCGTAGAAATTGAATTGATTTTTGAAAAACTCAAAGACCTAAACTGTGAATTCTATTCATATGTTTCCAGATGCAATAAACCATATAAGCCAGTACTTTCGGGCCTTGATAAATACCAAAAATCCGTATTGATGTCAAAATTGTGGAGAAAATCACCAGGAACAACAACAATTTGCTTCTATATGTGGTATACTTTGCACATAAGAGTACTAACCTACAGTTATTAAGAAAAGAGTATTCTCAAATTATTCATACAAAGGTTCGTGGACGATGCCAAAATTCAAATAATCTTCTCAGTAAAACAAACAAATCCCGTCAAACAAATCGACGTTCTCCACAGAGTAACATTGCTATACAAGCAATGCCCAGAGATAATAGAACCGTCGCAAATATTGCCTCCAGCTGGTACCTACCTAAGTTATAGCCATGCTGTTACTGGAAGTCTCCCAAACACTACTGATTTATTTACTGTTAATGGGATCTCTCCGCTTCTAACAGAAATAATAGACAAACTCAGTGGTTGCACCACTAAAATTAAACAACTTAATGTAATAACTGAACTTGCTGTTAAACATGTGTATACTAACAAATAATCCTTTTAATTATTAATAATAATATTTAATATTAATTTAAAAACAAGTAAGAAAGCTCTAGTCGGGTCTCAGCCCGACTACGAGATCCCCTGAACCAAGTCCGAGCTGATTAAAACAACCTAGCTTACATCTTTTATCTATACATATTACCTCTGCGCGCATATACACATGCACACACACACAGGCACGCATATACACATGCACACATTTGTATACACATGAACACATATACATACCATGCACACAGAAGCACGGGCGCCGATTACTGCGTAGTTGATTTGAATGTATGTGTGCACACGTACAGGCTGCTGCAGCGTGCTTTTACAATGTTTCCTTTAATAACTTCTGTATTACTTAACGGATTTGAACGCAATTTTTTGCATTGAATGCTATTAATTTATTGAAAATACGGTTTTCACTAAAAAATTTAAAAAAATTAAATTGTGGCTTTGATAATTTTTTTTTTTTATAAATTTTTTTTGTGAAATGTGGAGCCGGTATCCAAAATATGATAAAATAGAAAATGTATTTTATTTACAAAAAGCTAAGAACAAAATTTGGTAGCTGTATCTAAAAATATGTAAAAGATATGGTCAAAAAACTGAATCTTGATAACGTTTTAAATCGATAACATTGAAACGGAAAAATTTATCGAATATCTAAAACAAACTCGACATTTTCGCTGTATACACAGACCATCATGCAAAATTTGAAGTCTCTAGCTCTTATAGGTTCTGAGATCGACGCGTTCATACATACGGACAGACGGACAGACGGACAGACGGACAGACGGACGGACGGACGGTCAGACAGACGGACAGGGCCAAATCGACTCAGCTCGTCGCCCTGATCAAGAATATATATACTTTATGGGGTCTGCCACGCCTCCTTCTGCCTGTTACATACTTTTTGCAAAACCATTATACCCTGATTTCCCATTTTCAATGGGTTCAGGGTATAAAAATTAATATTAAAATTTTCTTACTAAAAATCAAGTGCATTTATGTCTGCTTAGCAAAACTTGCCTAACACAAAATACCAGGTTCAAATGACTGCACTTCTAGTACAGGTGGGGGGAGTAGCAATATTGATAAGGCAGAAATTTTACATAAACAAATTAAAAATATTAATACTCATTGAAGATATTGGGACTAACATAAATTTATGCTCCGGTCAAAATCTAAAAGATTTTTTCTGTCTACTTTCCTGGAAAATCTGGCAAATGTCTTATAAGTCATTGTGACTTACTGCCGTCCTCAAAACATATTAAAGATTTGTTTAGTTCTGATCTCATTTATATTTCTAATATAGATATTAATTACGTTATTTGTGGCGATCTAAATTGTAGAAACAATTGTTTTGGCAACATTCTTCACGATTTATCTAGTATGGGTAAAGTTAAGATTTTACATCCTACCTGGATCCTACCTACATTCCAGCAAGCTATAAAGGAAACCCATCCACTTTGGACCTTCTTACACAACAAAGCACTCATACCGTAAATTTGCAGCTAACTTCAAAAGCTCCATTGCAAAGAACTAGGCAGCCAATTTAGAAAGCCAGACGTCAAGAGATTTTGAATTTAATAACAACTTCGAACTCTAAACTATCAGCTCTGTCTAACAACTCCAAGACACTTTGGAAATTAAATTAATAGTTACAATAATGAACGGTTTATAACGGGTTCGGAGAAAACCAAATTGCTAGCCGACATCTTCGAGCTAAAACACGATTTAACTTCAAATTCAACCCAGTTATTTCTACTTGCGATGTTCAAAATATAATTTAGTCTCTGAAAACCAAGAAATCTCCTGGAAATTATTATATTCTTAACTTGTGCATTAAGAACTTACCTGTTGAGCCAATGAGTTTTTTCAATAGCATTGTATTTTATAATTTTGAATTATAAGTCACTTTGTTGCAGTTAATGTCTTTATCGAATTATGTTAACACTGTGTGCAAGCGACCAAAGTGTCGTGCGATCAGCCAAGATAAGAATTGCTATTACTAAACACTGTATGCACGCGACCGAATGTCGTTCGACTAGCCAAGAATAATATAGCACTCAATAGTTAGTTAACAAATGCGAGCAAGCGACTAAGGTGTTGTGCTGTCCGCCAAATATGAATTATGAAAATGTGAGCAAAGGACAAAATATCGTGCTGTCCGCCAAAGAACAATTAAAATACTTAAAGTAATGAAATAAATGCGAGCAAGCGACCAAATGTAGTGCTGTCCGTAGCAGATAATTTACATACTATAATATACGCCGGCTTAGCAATGCGGCTGCACTGAGAGTGCTGGCACAACGGCCTACCTGCAATACTCCAATTTATTTATTGTAGTTAAAAAAACTATAAATTTGTTGACAGATAGGAACTTTTATGTTTCCCTAAATGGCATAAGTTCTTTAATGAAATCGGTACGGCAAGGATACACAAGGATCTGTGGTTGGACCCACTATCTACCATGTATTCATGTACGACATAACGTTATTTTGCCGCATATTGCCGCACTCGTATGTTTGCTGACGACACTTTGTTCTTTCTAGTCTACTGATATACAAAATAATCTGCTACAGTCTCTCAACACAATGTTCGGCTTTCGTGCTAAATGGAAAATTAATTTAAATGCAAATAAAACAAAAGCAATCTTCTTTACAAAGAAGCACTCCATTAAGTCATTAACAAATTGCGAACTAGAAATTAATAATAATAAAATATCTGGAAAACTTGATTAAATATCTGGAAATTTATCTTGATAAAGATGAGATGATAATCTCATACTGATTTGAGATTTGGGGAAATTATGCATTTACTCATGTTAAAAAGTTGCAAACGACACAAAACAAGATATTAAAGGTGATCTTAAATCTACCGTTTTATTTTTCAACATGTAAGTTGCACGAGAAAGCAAATCCAATTGATGAGTTTATCGATCGTAACAAAAATAAATTTAAATTTAAATTAATGTTCATAATGCACAACCGAATGCGGGCAGGTTCTTCACTACCTAGTAGTACAAGTTAGTTTTCTAGAAGCTATAGCAGTTTATTTAGTTATTTTAGTTATAAGTATTGTTATAAGCCAACTTAACAAGCTTATTGTATAAACCTTGTTTTCCTCGTTTTATCAAAACAACATATTAACTCACACATATAATATTAAATAAAAATAATTTTTCATTTGTTAAGATAATTGTATCTCATCTCTGCATATTCTCTTGTCACTTGTGTTTGGAGTTTTAGTTGTTCCATTGATTTTCATTGACTTCAAAATGCTTAAGAGCACTCTCTACATATTAATATAGTTATGGGTTTGTAATACATCCACACACACACTCTCATACACACACACACACACTCAGCGTATTGGACCAACTGATAAGTCCAGTATCACTTGAGTGTAGCAGGGATTCGAACAATCAATGTGCTCCTCAGCACTTGAACCACATCGAAATCGACATCATCAGATGATGGCGAGCCACCGCATAATATGGACCTTCTCTGGCATTGGAGCTGAATGACTTTATGAAAAATTCCATGTCTAACTCAGCAATTGAATTTTTTACATAAAATATCTTTTTATTATTTATATAGCGACTCATCATGAGAAAAAAAAATAAAAACATGAAAAAAACAAAAACAAAAGTCTTTTTATAATTTATAAAGCAGTGTATTACTGAAGTTGAATCAGTACGCATTTTGTCACAAAATCTAATCAAAACTGATTGTGGTCTATCTATCACAAATGCTCATAAAAAACAGCATAGGTTTGACGTTCATCTTGAGAGTAATCGCTCTAAAAAATTTTCAAATACAGTTAAATCCGGCTATAACGATCGCTTATAGTGTTCGTCCGGTCATTGCGACGAAAATTTGATGACTTGGTTGATCCCCATACAAACTTATCTACTAAGCCTTCGCTTAGTACTGTGAGGAGCAAGATAATGGGCCAAGGATTATATATCTATAATCCTATATATTTAGTCATATATATATAAGGGCCCAGCTCCTCACATCAAACTCTTTAACGGTTGATATAAACACCGTAACGACATAGACACACAGGAGTGGCTCTCCTGTCGCACACACAGGCAAACGGTTAGCCGAAGTGCCGTTCGCGTCTGCGCAGCGATAGCCGATACAGTCGCGCATACGCCAGACAAACGAAGGCGCCAAGATAACGGGGCTTAGGCGAATGCAATGTTTGAGAACATCACGCGATGGCACCGTTAAGTGGACACGAACACCATAAGCAGGCCCCGGTCCAGCACGAAG
Organism: Drosophila gaucha; assembly: GCA_035045545.1. NCBI lineage: Eukaryota > Metazoa > Arthropoda > Insecta > Diptera > Drosophilidae > Drosophila > Drosophila gaucha. The sequence continues at coordinate 62,743 of JAWNOY010000190.1, read as the reverse complement.
TAGGGTCTGCCGCTGGCATATAAAAGGGAGAGGCAGCTGACGGCGAGAATGATTTAACAATATACGAGTGCAAGTGAACAATATACGTGAGAGTGCAAACAAACGCAAAGTGCCCAGGACCAACGAAGGACATCAAAGGACACCTAAGGACATCGAGGGATACGCAAGGACACCGAGGGATCTCAAAGGATCATACAGGACATCATGCCCAAGAGTCCCTTTTTTGGTGGACAGAATTCCCAGAATAGGCAGCTTTTAGCGAATCTTGGAGTGTGTGAGTGCTAGTTACAGGGTAGCCGTGCGGACTCAGAGTGAGTACACTGTCGTTTGCGAATGCGTAGGAGAGGTAAGCCAGCGAGTAGGAGAGCCTGTATGAAATCCGTGCGGAGCGCCGGAGTATACAGCAGCGAATCCTGGCGATAAGCCTAGCGAACCCAGAGCGACACAACCTTTAGGTCCTTTAGAGGCGAGTCCTTGCGGATAGCAGGAGTACCTCAGGCAGGATAAAAGAAATTGTGAACAATACATGATCATAAGCACAACGAAGTACAAAATATACCATCTTAAACTTGAAACCATAAAAGACTTATTATTATCGCCAGGTGCCTACAAATACAAATATTGTTGGCACGAACATACAGAAGACTGAAACTCAGCCCGGCTTGAACTCGTATAAGCGAAGGTTCGTTACAACTGGGGCCCAACGTGGGGCCCTTGCGATAATAATAAAAGTGAAAAACATAGAAAGTGATAAAAATGGTACGAGCGTGGGTATATAACTTAAAAAAAGAGGATGTGCTGCGATATGGGTGCGAGTTTGGCCTAAGCCTGTCAGGCACACTCGACGCGATGCGGAGACAGTTTGGCGAATGGTTAATGACTAATGAAGGTCGAATCCCATAGTCGCTCAGGATCGCCGAACTTGCCAACCTCCATGGCCGAATCTCGCCTGCAAGAGAGGAAGTGCCTACCGTAGCAGTAGAGGAAGAGAGCGAGGAGATAGACGGCATGGACAACATGGCGAGACTCAGCATACCATCGACGAGTGCGGCCACGCGCCTATAGGATCGGCAACAGAGGCACTGGGGAACCACCCCGACTCCACAGCCTGAGACGAGGACACGGGGAGCGATTCCAACGGCACCCGAATATCCAAAGGTGGCTAAGCAGGTGCGAGAGTGGGGCTTCCGATTTGATGGAACAACGAAGGCACTGGAATTTTTGGAACAGGTGGAATGGTCGGCAGAGACATACGGCCTACAGCTGGACCTGGTCCCGAGAGTTATGCCGGAACTGCTGAAAGGTATGGCGTTAAAATGGTACATAGCCAACAGTAGACATTGGACGTCATAGTCGACCTTCGTAGGCAAATTGTCAGGAGTATTTCTTACCACGAGATTACTTTGAAAATTTGAAAGACGAAGTGACTCTGAGACGACAAGCTATGGGAGCTTAAGATATATATGGTGGAGATGCAGACGCTAATGCGCCCACTACGTTACGCATCGGAACGAGAGCTCAAATATATCTATAACAACGGCCTCCCCGACCTACGTGCATACGCTCGGCCGTACCAGTTCCGCAGCCTGACAGAACTGATGCTGCTCGCCGATGAGTTTGAAGAGCTCGAAAAAGACAGAGAAAAGGTGCGCCAGCAAGATTCAGGGCCATGAACGACGCTGGGAGTGGTAGCATGGGAGACACACACCACCCCAGCCGGGAGACAGAAATGGCAAGGCCTAGGCCAGCGCCAAGGACGCAAATGGAAGGCCCGACTACCCATATTCAGAACCCAGCAAGGGCATGCCGCGTGTGTGGCCAAAAGGGGCACTGGGCAATAGAGTGCCGGAACGCCATGCTGGAGCTCTGTTGGCTATGTAGGCGGATGGGATCAGAACGCCTGCTTGTTGCCAGACGGGAAACGACCAGCGGCACCCGCCATCCAGCGGCGAGCGGGAACCGCAACGAGGAGGCCCCAGATGCCAGTAGGCGACATCTACGACGAGGGTGCACAGCTGTCGGCGACGGTTGGAATCGGCGCCGCACATTTTAAGGGCACGATCGACACCGGAGCAACAAGCGAAAAACTAGCTAACAGGCTCGGTGACATGGGCCGGCGGAGCACCACACGAAGGTTAATTCGACTGGCAGATGGAAGCTGCACCCAAGTGGACAAACTCCTGCAGGCGACAGTCCACTTGGGGAGGCGAGACGCGAGGATACCGTTGCTGATCCTGGGGTGATCGACGACTTGATGCTGGGCTGGGACTTCTTGGTCAGCATGTGCATCACAGTGGAGTGAGCCGGGCTAAAACTGATGATTGCGCAGAGGAACCCACGACATGGTGCACAACTGGAGGAGAGATTGTCGGTGGCAATCGGCAGCACAAGCATGGCAACCCAGGGACTGGAAAAGGCGTCCGGAGAAGCACTCCACGAGGATGTGGAAGTGGAAGCGTTTCTCAAAAGAGAATTGGCAGCCTTCGACAACATCAAGGGAACCTCGAAGATCACCGAACATCGGATCACGATGCATGACGAGCGACCAATCAAGCAGAGGTATTTCCCAAAGAATCCCAAGATGCAGGCCGAGATCACCACAAAGGTGGATGAAAGGCTGCTGGCGAAAGGCTGCATTGAGTCTTCGAAGAGCCCAAATAGCGCACCAATAGTCATTGTCAAGAAGAAGACCGGGAAATGGCGGCTATGTGTGGATTTCCGTCCGCTCAATGCCAGATCAGTGAAAGATGCCTACCCGTTGCCGCGGATCCATCAGGGACTGGAGCAGTTGCTCGAGGTACGGTTCATAACAAGTTTGGATCTAAAGGACTGGTACTGGCAGATTCCAATGGAGAAATCCAGCCGGCCACTGACGGCATTTACAGTTCCAGGAAAGGCACTGTTTCAATGGAAAGTGATGCCATTTGGACTCCATTCGGCGCCAGCAACATTCCAGAAAGCATTGGATCGTGTCATTGGGCCAGATATGATGCCGCATGCGTTTTCATATTTGGATGACATTATAGTGATTGGGAAAACTCGCCAAGAGCATATTAACAATCCGCGTGAGGTATTTCGACGACTACGAGCAGCGAACTTAAAAACAATATCGACAAGTGCGATTTTTTCAAGAAGGAGCTAAAATACCTGGGCCACAGAGTGACGGAGAGTGGAATCCGAACTGAGCCAGAAAAAGTAGCTGCAATAGCAGAATTGAAGCCACCGTCCAATATTAAGGAGCTGAGGCAATATCTTGGAGTGGCGTCATGGTACCGGCGATTTGTCCCAAAATTTGCAACAACAGTGCATCCCCTGAATGCGTTACTGAAGAAAGGCACCAAGTGGGAGTGGACAGAAGAACGGCAAAAGGCTTTCGAGACCGTTAAAGCCAAATTAACAGAAGCTCCGGTGCTGGCATGCCCAGATTTCTCCAAGATCATTTTGTTTGCAAACAGATGCAAGCAACTATGGACTTGGAGCGATACTGACGCAAACATCAGAGGATGGGGAGCGCGTCATATCACATGCCAGCAGAACAGTCAATAATGCGGAGCTGAATTATTCTGCTACCGAGAAGGAGTGTCTGGCAATAATCTGGGGCATCCGGAAGATGAGGACATATCTGGAAGGATACCATTTCATTGTGATAACAGATCACATGGCTTTAAAATGGCTCAACTCCATCTAGAGCCCGTCAGGAAGGATTGCTAGATGGGCACTGGAACTTCAACAATTTGACTTTGAAGTCAGATATAGGAAGGGCAATCTAAATGTCGTGGCAGACGCATTGTCTCGACAGCCATTGACCGAGGAGACATGCAGAGTGCTAGTGGACACTGAGGAACAGGCGACCGACCAGTGTCCATAGGTCCAGAAACTGCGGCAGGAGATAAGAATGAAGCCCCAAAAATTCCCTGACTATGTAGAAGAGGCGGAGAACTGTATCGGCATATCCCACATCAGGCCGGGCACGAGGATGTGGCAGCGTGGAAACTATGCGTACCAAAAGGCAAACGAGCACAGGTGCTAAAGGAGAACCACGACGCAGTGGTGCCGCTCCGAAGCGCCAACACAAAAACGCTGCAAAAAGCATTTTGCGAGCGTATCTTGGCCCGATTCGGGGTACCCAAGGTGCTCATCACTGATAATAGGACACAGTCCACCAACCGAGCAGTTAGAACATTTCTGAACGAGCTTGCGGTGAGGCATCAGTTAACGGCGCCATATACGCCACAAGAAAACCCGACTGAACGAGCAAATCGTACGGTGAAGACGATGATTGCCCAATTCGCTGCAAGCAACCATCTGACGTTGGCAGTTAACAGCACTGTCTCAGCATCAACTGGCTACAGTGCAGCCTTCCTGACGCAGGGACTACAGACGAGGCTGCCCAAGGCACTGTACGACGTGGTATCAGTGGGCACCGGGCAAGCAACGAAAAGCCCAACTGAGAGAGCGAACAAGTTGCCAGAGGTGTTCCAGGTTGTGAGGCGCAGCTTGGAGAGAGCTGCACAGGACCAGGCAAGGCACTACAACCTCCGGCGGCGGTCATGGAGACCGGCAATTGGTGACCAGGTGTGGGCAAAGGAGCGACACCTATCCAATGCTGCAGACGGCTTCGCTTCGAAACTAGCACCACGATATGGAGGACCATATACCGGTGATCTGCAAAATAGGGTCAGGAGCGGATAAGCGAACGAGGACCGCTCATATAGCTGACCTGAAGCCACGCAAGGCTGCAGGGGATCAGGATGCCTCAACGGCTGGGGAAAAGAAATTTTTCTTTTTATTTTGAAAATAAAAATTAAAAGTTGATTAATGTATGAGAAGGGAAAAGCATTTACAAGCATTAGCAAAAGCAATACGCACCCATACGCACACAATCGAATGCAGTAGGCAATAGATAAAACGGCCAACAACAAATGCACGCACCTTCATGCGCGCAATTGCATTCAGTAGGCAGCCGAAATGGACAACAGTAAATGCACGCACCCATACGCGTGTAATTGCATACATTTATATAATTGGTTTATCGTGGCACCTGCCATGTTGGCTCAATCTCACGGTAAGCGTAGGCAATAGCCGAATAAGGGGCAACAACAAAAGGCAAGGGCTAAAACGAAGCCGACATAAACAGCTGATGATAACAACAGAGGATCGCTGGATCACATTTAACAACACTAATTCTTTAACACATTGACCCAATACCAAATGCCGACAAAACAGCTGATGATAACGGTAACCAGAGGATCGACTGGGATCACATTTAACAACGACTTGAATTTATGAATAATTAACATTTAACCCCCATCATCGCATACCGAACACACAAGACGCAAGGGCTAAAATGATGTTAACAGAACCAAAAGTGAGCCGAGCGCAGAAATACGTCACAGCACTACTTGGCGTTAACAGCAGGCGCAGAAATGCGTCACAGCACTGCTTGCAAACGAACGCTGGCGCGAGACTTTGGCGCAAAGATTTAATACACGAAGGCATCGTGTTTTTCCCGAAGGAAGAGGGGAGTGTGAGGAGCAGTATAATTGGTGGAGGAGTATATATATATTAAGGCATATGTATATAAAGGCCCAGCACCTCACATCAAACTCCTTAATGGTTGGTAGAGGTGCTAGTGGATAGTCTTATTAATAATTTACCCATCGAGCTGCATTTACCTGGCTATCAATTCTGTAGGCCAGGCACAAAACTAAAGAAGCCCCTTGAACGATTGGTGTAAACCCATTGGGGTTTGGGATTTAACACTCACAACAACATCGACAGTACCATCAAACGAAAGAAAAAGAAGCTGTGTAAGAAGAAGAAGAAAGATAATGCTGCACGTTACTCAAAAAGGGTGAAATTCGTACATATTGTGAGAGCAGCTTTCGAGGCGTTGAAAATGAAGAAACCTCTCGACATTGATATTGTAATTCAAATTGCGCGGAAAGCGACTCGCAAGTCAATTGGCTCAAGACTAAAAGTCCCTCGAGTCAATAGTGTACCGAAGATTGAAGGCTTCATACCGTTGATCGGCATTTTATCAACATGAGGAGCACTTGGAGAACTTGAGCCTGGTGCACAAGTATTGCAAAAACCGAATGAAGCGCCAAAAATGCTGTAGAGCAACTCGAGGAAAAAAAGCGACACAATCGAAAGATGGAGGTCATTGCATTATTAAAGGGACTTTACCGTCGAACACATTGTAATGGATATGGTATAACTACTTCTGTGGCATCACACTCGCACTCAAAAAACTTCTTAAGCAGCTACCCAATAAGGGTCTCTCAAATATTGATATTTTGAAATTCGCTCATGAGCATATAGCAAACTTTATGGGTGTAAATGTGAGGGATTCCCTACCACCGAGTAGAGATCTATGGCGAAATGTATGTGGAGTTATAAATTGGATAACCTTATTCGAAAAATGCCGATAAAGTGAATTATTTGGAGTTAGTTTTGTAGGTTTGCAGCCACCCATAGAAGTCAATACGTTATCTGGGCAACAATTTTCAATACCTACTTGGCAACTCTGCTTGTCAAATGCAGACGTGGGAATTTTTAGCTTTAAAAAAAAACAAAATAGGAAAATTCTAACTTTTCTCGTTTTTGACTGTGATTGTGCTCGGGCTTTACTTTTATATCCAATAACAACAATTTAATAATTAATCTTTTGCTGATAAGGAATCTTACTGATACAACCATTAAGTGACGTAAACCAATAACTGGTTTTGCTAAGGCATCTGCCATTTCTAAAATGCAGCGAACACTAAAAACTAAAAATTCAATTAATAATGAATTTGTTAACTATTTTTGCTCGTTGCAAACAATTATGGACGAAAATAATACCAATGATGCTACGGATCCTATGTTGTCTGCAAATATAGCTGATAATGAAACAGTTGTAAGCCCCACTGATAAAATGCCACCAATTACGGTGCTCAAGCAATCTTCAAAGTTCCTACACGATCTTCTTGCTCAAATTAAAATTACTGACTATTGCATCAAAACCATTTCCATTGAAATTGATTTGAAAGTCGAAGAGCTAAACTGTAAATTCTATTCATATGTCTCCAGATGCAATAAGCCATATAAGGCAGTACTTTCGGGCCTTGATAAATACAACGTTTCCTAGGTCAAAACTATGCTATGTGATCTGGGTCTAAGCTGTAATGATGTCAAAATTGTGGAGAAAATCAACAGGAAATACGACAATTTGCTCTTACATGTGGTATAATTTACACATAAGAGTACCAACTTACAGTTATTAAGAAAAGAAAAGAGTATTCTCAAATTAATCATACAAAAATAAAAAGCCAAATAAGCTAACCCAATGTTATAACTGCCAGCTATTTGGTCACGGATCTCTTCAGTGTGCAGTCAAGACGTCATGCACCAAATGCGCGGGTAGATATAAAACATTAGACTGCCTGAACACCACTGTACTAAAATATGCAAATTGCAAAAACAATCATGCCTCTACAAATGAGAGGTGCCCTTGCAAACTCTCTTATCAAGCACTTCTATCTAAGCGCTATCTTCGTGGACGATGCCAAAATTCAAATAATATTCTCCCAGTAAATTCCCGTCAAACAAATCGACGTTCTCCACAGAGTAACATTGCTATACAAGCAATGCCCAGAGATAATAGAACCGTCGCAAATATTGCCTCCAGCTGGTACCTTCCTAAGTTATAGCCATGCTGTTACTGGAATTCTCCCAAACTCTACTGATTTATTTACTGTTAATGAGATCTCTGCGCTTCTAACAGAAATAATGGACAAACTCAGTGGTTGCACCACTAAAATTCAACAACTTAATGTAATAACTGAACTTGCTGTTAAACTTGTGTATACTAACAAATAATCCTTTTAATTATTTAAATATTATGGCATGGAATGCTCGTGCCGTCCCTGTAAAACTACGAGAGTTTATAAATTTTCTTACTAAAAATCAAGTGCATTTATATCTGCTTAGCGAAACTTGCCTAACACAAAATACCAGGTTCAAATGACCGCACTTCTAGAACAGATGGGGAAGTAGCAATATTGATAAGGCAGAAATTTTATGTAAACAAATTAAAAATATTAATACTCATTTAATTGAAGATTTTGGGATTAACATAAATTTATGCTCCGGTCAAAATCTAAAAGATTTTTTCTGTCTACTTTCCTGGAAAATCTGGCAAATTTCTTATAAGTCATTGTGATTTACTGCCGTCCTCAAAACATATTAAAGATTTGTTTAGTTCTGATCTCATTTATATTTCTAATATAGATATTAATTACGTTATTGGTGGCGATCTAAATTGTAGAAACAATTGTTTTGGCAAAATTCTTCACGATTTAGCTAGTATGGGTAAAGTTTAGATGTTGCATCCTATGGATCCTACCTACATTCCAGCAAGCTATAAAGGAAACCCATCCACTTTGGACCTTCTTACACAACAAAGAACTCATACCGTAAACTTGCAGCTAACTTCAAAAGCTCCATTGCAAAGAACTAGGCAGCCAATTTAGAAAGCTAGACGTCAAGAGTTTTTCAATTTAACAATATCTCTTGGAACTCTAAACTATCAGCTCTGTCTAACAACTCCAAGACGTTTTGGAAATTAACTAAATAGTTACAATAATGATACGGTTTATAACGGGTTCGGAGAAAACCAAATTGCTAGCCGACATCTTCGAGCTAAAACACGATTTAACTTCAAATTCAACCCAGTTATTTCTATTTGCGATGTTCAAAATATAATTTAGTCTCTGAAAACCAAGAAATCTCCTGGAAATTATTATATTCTTAACTTGTGCATTAAGAACTTACCTGTTGAGCCAATGAGCTTTTTCAATAGCATTGTATTTTATAATTTTGAATTATAAGTCACTTTGTTGCAGTTAATGTCTTTATCGAATTATGTTAACACTGTGTGCAAGCGACCAAAGTGTCGTGCGATCAGCCAAGATAAGAATTGCTATTACTAAACACTGTATGCAAGCGACCGAATGTCGTTCCACTAGCCAAGAATAATATAGCACTCAATAGTTAGTTAACAAATGCGAGCAAGCGACCAAGGTGTCGTGCTGTCCGCCAAATATAAATTATGAAAATGCCCGCAAACGACTAAATGTCGTGCTGTCCGCCAAAGAACAATTAAAAGACTTAAAGTAATTAAACAAATGCGAGCAAGCGACCAAATGTCGTGCTGTCCGTCACAGATAATTTACATACTACATACGCCGGCTTAGCAATGCGGCTGCACTGAGAGGGCGAATTAGGACGAAAGATGGGAGCATGAAAGGCAGCGATTAGCTTAAGAGAGAGCAGCAGCCATATGAACAGCTGCTCTTCCAATTGCTCTCTTTAAGCTGACCGCTCATCTGTGCTGCTGGTGCTGTGACCATCATACTCCCCCCGTTGAAATCAGCAGACACAGCTTGTTGATGGCCTGTCTCGTCTCCAGTAGCCGTTTTCAGGACAGCTACTCGGGCGACGACATCCTTTCCAGAGATGAGCTCCATCACTCTAGCCAATGGCCATTTCAGCGGCGGCAGATTCTTATCCTTAATGAGAAGTACGTAGTTGTTTGACAATCCAGGTTGAGAAGTTTGCCATTTCGATCGCCGTTAAAGAAGAGTCAAGAATTCCCTTTTCCATCGCGACCAGAAGAACTGCTGAAGATAGCTCACGCGTTGCCACCCATCCAATCGGTTGAAGTTTAGCTTCGTTATGTCAGGCTGACTAAAACATGTAGAAGGACCGCAATTCAAGAAATGAGCTGGGACAAATTTTTCTAAATCTGCTGGATTTTCTGAAACTGAAACTAAAGGCCTTGAATTAATGATAGCAGTGATGTGGCAAACCAGTTGAGAGCCAATACAAATGCAGCTGTAGTCAAGTCCTTGACTAGTTCCAACCAGACTGAATTCGTCGGGAAGCAAACGAAAATGCGGATGTAGTATTTCACTCGCATTTCTTCCACCAATTGGCCAGTACTGGAACCGAACCAAAGTTAGAACAGCCCGAGGACCAGCGTGCAAGTTTCGTTGATGGAAATGCGTGATGATGGCACGCGTCACCGGAGGCTTCCGGGGCAAGATGATTGGAGGGCGACTATCAAAATCCAACGAATAGTTTTTGAGACGTTCGTCTACACGTAACAAACCATTTTTATCAAAAAATGGCGACAGGGAGGCAAGGAAGCTGGTTGGCTGCACCTTGCCCTTAGTTTGAAGCTCCTTCTGACCTGGCGAACGATTCAGCTTGCGCTCCAAATGACAAAATCTGTGTCTGTTGATACGATTCTCCCAGCAGCTCACAATTGGGGTTGACAGGCAATCGAACCGAGTATTGGCCAGTGGGTAGTCGATTGACGTTCTTTACAAAGTGTGCCTCGGAGTGCAATTCTTCGTTGTTGGCCTTAACGACGGACTCACTGCATCTCTCGATCTCCCAGACTCGTCGCACTAGACAAAGTTGATCTTCACAGCCAGACTCTGGATCCGGCACTGAAGTCACATTTGATGTTAGAAGAACAGCATTGTGACATCGATTGTAGCCTCCAGAGACAACCCCACCAAGCCGCGTCTTCTGAATTAGTGGTAATCCAGGCATCAATTTGATATGGCCCACGCATAGCTGCTCATAAAACAAGCTGGATCCAATTAGGAAATCTATCCACTGTGACTTTTAGAATGCTGGATCAGCCAAGGTTATTTTGGATGGAATGTTCCAATTGCTTGTTTCCACATTGACGCTTGGCTGTCTGCCAGTTATGCTGGACACTACCATGGACGTGATATTGGTTGCAAACTCCGAAGCATGAGCCCGAAGTCTGAGGTGAACAGTGTGTCCATCAGTAGAAATACTGCTGTCGCCAAAACTGCAAACAATCGAAGACGACCTTGTCCTTTTTAGTTGCAGTTGGTTGGCAAATCTGACAGTGATAAGATGCAGCTGAGAACCGGAATCCAAAAGGGCACAACATGGAACGAAGGTGCCAGAAGAATTCCTGACCAGAATCACTGCGGTGGCCAAGAGCACAATCTCAGAGTTGAGATCTTGGGTGACGAGAGTATTAGGAACGTTTTCGGAAGAGTTTGATGTTTTATGCAATGAAAATCGCGACGTGTTGGAGTTGTTGAGGTGGAGTAACGTATGATGCTTGGCTCCACAAATACGACAGCAGGTCGAGCTACAGTGCCAATATTCATCCCCCAGCTTTAGGCAATTCAAATATGGTCTAGCCTTCCTGGCTTCCTTTAGCCGAAGAGCAGGCGACAAATTTGCAAATCTTGTGCAGTGGTATATGGTATGCTGACGATCATCACAAAACATGCAGCTCTGCACCCTTTAGTCGCTGCGACCAGCGTTGATTTGTTTGGAGTGCCTTTGCGGGTGAGGCTCATTTTCTCGCTCGTAGCCTGCCATCGCAAATTCTATCGACTCTAAAGCACCGCAGCGGCGCTCAAGAAATGCGGGGTCTTCTTCATGTGTCGGTGTAAGGTCTGACATATCGAGCCTTTGCAACAGCACTTTAGCTATCAAAGCGCTCGCTATCTGCTCGGTGGTGATTAGGCTGCCGAGCGCACTAATATGCACATTAAATTTGTCAGCCAGCTCTCGCAACTGGCTGATAGAGGTATAGTTTTCATGAGACGAATGACTGAATTGTGTCCAAAGCTCTGCAGCATCTAAACAGCATCTGCAGCTTCTCTATGCTGTTGAGGTCGGGATGACTATCAATGATCGTTGCAAATATTGAATAAAAGGAGTCCCATTTTCTATATCTGCCACTAAACGTAGGCAGTCTTAGTGGTGGCAGTGCTGGAACTGGACGCAGCTAATGATTGAACAGACATTATCAACTCATCAAAGTTCGTGCGCAGATCCCTATTCATTTCGCCCACATCTAGCTCTAGATCATCTTAATTTCTTAATGTGATCCAAAAACACCGCCAAGTTGCTCTCACTTTCTTCGGTCATAATCCAGCTTTGCTTGCAGAGCCTTTAAGCGTTTGTACACCGATTGCACTTTGCATTTGCAAAATGCCACTCGCTCATCGGACGCAACTGTACTGTCTTTAGTTGTCATGTCGCGAAAAGATGTAACGCACAAGCGAATTACCGATAGAGATCACGTGATACCGTTTCTATGCAACTTAAGTATGTATGCGTATGCAAATGCTTGTAACGGTAACACTTTGTATTTGAGAATGTGTGTGTGGACCGTTGATCAGGCGCCACTATATTGCAAGCGAGACGAGAAAGAATGCAAACCGAAAATGCGCAAATGAAAGTAAAACCAAATTGTGCAGATCACTGCATATGCATATGCATATCTTTAAAAATTTTAAAAATTTAATTTTATTTATGTCCGAAAATTGCCTCAAAATTTACTTTATATATGTATGCAGCTTATGGTTGAACACTCACTGGTCGTTGCTTTTCGCGAGCCACTGTATTGCGAACAGTGATAAAGAGAGCGAACTGATAGCATAACGGCGAACGAAATTGCACAGCTTAAGCAATCACGATTTATGTTCATATAGAATTATATATGTATGTATGTTTCGAATTACATATGTATGTATGTTAGTTTATGCAATTTATGAGATATATTAATTTTATATACATATAAATTACAAAGAATCACGTCGGGGTCACCAAATGTTGAGCCAATGAGCTTTTTCATTAGCTTTGCATTTTATAATTTTGAATTATAAGTCACTTTGTTGCAGTTAATGTCTTTATTGAATTATGTTAACACTGTGTGCAAGCGACCAAAGTGTCGTGCGATCAGCCAAGATAAGAATTGCTATTACTAAACACTGTATGCAAGCGACCGAATGTCGTTCGACTAGCCAAGAATAATATAGCACTCAATAGTTAGTTAACAAATGTGAGCAAGCGACCAAGGTGTCGTGCTGTCCGCCAAATATAAATTATGAAAATGACCGCAAACGACTAAATGTCGTGCTGTCCGCCAATGAACAATTAAAAGACTTAAAGTTATTAAACAAATGCGAGCAAGCGACCAAATGTCGTGCTGTCCGCACAGATCAATTTATCCACTATAATATTTGCCGGCTTAGCAATGCGGCTGCACTGAGAGTGCTGGCACAACGGCCTACCTGCAATACTCCAATTTATTTATTGTAGTTAAAAAAACTATAAATTTGTTGACAGATAGGAACTTTTATGTTTCCCTAAATGGCATAAGTTCCTTAATGAAATCGGTACGGCAAGGATACACAAGGATCTGTGGTTGGACCCACTATCTACCATGTATTCATGTACGACATACCGTTATTTTGCCGCAACTCGTATGTTTGCTGACGACACTTTGTTCTTTCTAGTCTACTGATATACAAAATAATCTGCTACAGTCTCTCAACACAATGTTCGGCTTTCTTGCTAAATGGAAAATTAATTTAAATGCAAATAAAACAAAAGCAATCTTCTTTACAAAGAAGCACTCCATTAAGTCATTAACAAATTGTGAACTAGAAATTAATAATAATAAAATATCTGGGAAAACTTGATTAAATATCTGGAAATTTATCTTGATAAAGATGAGATGATAATCTCATACTGATTTGAGATTTGGGGAAATTGTGCATTTACTCATGTTAAAAAGTTGCAAACGACACAAAACAAGATATTAAAGGTGATCTTAAATCTACCGTTTTATTTTTCAACATGTAAGTTGCACGAGAAAGCAAATCCAATTGATGAGTTTATCGATCGTAACAAAAATAAATTTAAATTTAAATTAATGTTCATAATGCACAACCGAATGCGGGCAGGTTCTTCACTACCTAGTAGTACAAGTTAGTTTTCTAGAAGCTATAGCAGTTTATTTAGTTATTTTAGTTATAAGTATTGTTATAAGCCAACTTAACAAGCTTATTGTATAAACCTTGTTTTCCTCGTTTTATCAAAACAACATATTAACTCACACATATAATATTAAATAAAAATAATTTTTCATTTGTTAAGATAATTGTATCTCATCTCTGCATATTCTCTTGTCACTTGTGTTTGGAGTTTTAGTTGTTCCATTGATTTTCATTGACTTCAAAATGCTTAAGAGCACTCTCTACATATTAATATAGTTATGGGTTTGTAATACATCCCCACACACACTTTCATACACACACACACACTCTCATACACACACACACATTCTCATACACACACACACTCAGCGTATTGGACCAACTGATAAGTCAAGTATCACTTGAGTGTAGCAGGGATTCGAACAATCAATGAGCTCCTCAGCACTTGAACGTCGCCGCGCATTGGAGGAACCGATGAGTTCATAAGGAGCAGCAAGAGCCGAATCAGCATCAACTGCAGCATCATCGGCAACACCAGCGGAGGCCGCACCAACAACAGCAGCACCACAGGAATCATGGACGGAAGCAGCTGCAGCAGGTGGACATGGTAGCGGAAAGCTGTCAGCAGAAACAACAACAACAACCCATCATTAGTGCGGGCGAGTATAATCTCGTCAACGACTTTAATTTCAGGTCAGTAATGCAGTTGTGTAATATGAAAAAAAAGCAACCCAACATCGAAATCGACATCATCAGATGATGGCGAGCCACCGCATAATATGGACCTTCTCTGGCATTGGAGCTGAATGACTTTATGAAAAATTCCATGTCTAACTCAGCAATTGAATTTTTTACATAAAATATCTTTTTATTATTTATATAGCGACTCATCATGAGAAAAAAAATAAAAACAACAAAAAAACAAAAACAAAAGTCTTTTTTATAATTTATAAAGCAGTGCATTACTGAAGATGAATCAGTACGCATTTTGTCACAAAATCTAATCAAAACTGATTGTGGTCTATCTATCACAAATGCTCATAAAAAACAGCATAGGTTTGACGTTCATCTTGAGAGTAATCGCTCTAAAAAATTTTCAAATACAGTAAAATCCGGATATAACGATCGCTTATAGTGTTCGTCCAGTCATTGCTACGAAAATTTGATGACTTGGTTGATCCCCATACAAACTTATCTACTAAGCCTTCGCTTAGTACTGTGAGGAGCAAGATAATGGGCCAAGGATTATAGATATATATATTTAGTCATATATATATAAGGGCCCAGCTCCTCACATCAAACTCTTTAACGGTTGATATAAACACCGTAACGACATAGACACACAGGAGTGGCTCTCTGTCGCACGCACCTATTCAGCAATGGGCTCGTGTCGCACACACAGGCAAACGGTTAGCCGAAGTGCCGTTCGCGTCTGCGCAGCGATAGCAGATACAGTCGCGCATACGCCAGACAAACGAAGGCGCCAAGATAACGGGGCTTAGGCGAATGCAATGTTTGAGAACATCACGCGATGGCACCGTTAAGTGGACACGAACACCATAAGCAGGCCCCGGTCCAGCACGAAGCAGGGCCTGCCGCTGGCATATAAAAGGGAGAGGTAGCTGACGGCGAGAATGATTTAACAATATACGAGTGCAAGTGAACAATATACGTGAGAGTGCAAACAAACGCAAAGTGCCCAGGAGAAAAGCGACCAACGAAGGACATCAAAGGACACCCAAGGACATCGAGGGATACGCAAGGACATCGAGGGACCTGAAACGATCATACAGGACATCATGCCCAAGAGTTCCTTTTTTGGTGGACAGAATTCCCAGAATAGGCAGCTTTTAGCAAATCTTGGAGTGTGTGAGTGCTAGTTACAGGGTAGCCGTGCGGACTCAGAGTGAGTACACTGTCGTTTGCGAATGCGTAGCAGAGGTAAGCCAGCGAGTAGGAGAGCCTGTATGGAATCCGTGCGGAGCGCCGGAGTATACAGCAGCGAATC
This sequence comes from Drosophila gaucha, assembly GCA_035045545.1. Lineage (NCBI taxonomy): Eukaryota > Metazoa > Arthropoda > Insecta > Diptera > Drosophilidae > Drosophila > Drosophila gaucha. The sequence goes on along the minus strand of JAWNOY010000190.1, from coordinate 46,903 downwards.
CTGGCGATCAGCCTAGCGAACCCAGAGCGAATCCTTTACGCGCAATACAGACGTATCACACTCGGAAGGCCGGAGTGCCTTCGAAGACAGCGAATCACACAACCAAGTGTGCGCATAGGAGGCGAGTCCTTGCGGATAGCAGGAGTACCTCAGGCATTATACAAAAATTGTGAACTTACATGATCATAAGCACTACGAAGTAGTGGCACACTCGACGCGATGCGGAGACAGAATGGGTAACGGCAAATGAAGGACCAATCCCATACTCGCTCCGGCACTTGCCAACCTCCATGGCTGAATCTCACCTGCGAGAGAGGAAGTGCCAACCGTAGCAGTAGAGGAAGAGAGCGAGGAGATTGACGGCGTGGACAACTTGGCGAGACTCAGCATACTATCGACGAGTGCGGCCACGCGCATACAGGAGCGGCAACCGAGACACTGGGGAGCCACCTCGACTCCACAGCCTGAGGCGAGGGTACGGGGAGCGATGCCCACGGCACCCGAATTCCCTAAGGTGGCTAAGCAGGTGCGAGAGTGGGGCTTCCGGTTCGATGGAACGACGATGCCACTGCAATTTTTGGAACAGGTGGAATGGTCGGCGGAAACATACGGCCTAGAACTGTACCTGGTCCCGAGAGCTATGCCAGAACTGCTTAAAGGTATGGCATTGAAATGGTATATAGCCAACAATAGGCATTGGACGTGGTAGCTTTGTTAGTGAAAAACAAGTTAACAGGCTCGGTGACGTGGGCCGGTGGAGCACAACACAAAGGTTGATTCGACTGGCAGACGGAAGCTGCACCCAAGTGGACAAAAGCCTGGAGGCGACAATCCACTTGGGGAGGCGAGAGGCGAGGACACCATTGCTGATCCTGCCTGGGGTGATCGACGACTTAGTGCTGGGCTGGGACTTCTTGGTCAGCATGGGCATCACAGTGGAGTGCGCCGGGCTGAAACTGGAAATTGCGCCGAGGATCCCACGACATGGTGCACAACTCGAGGAGAGATTGTCGGTGGCAGTCGGCAACACAAGCACGGCTACCCAGGGGTTGGAAAAGGTGCCAGGAGAGCCACTCCACGAGGATGCGGAAGTGGAGACGTTTCTCAAGAGAGAATTGGCAGCCTTCGACAACATCAAGGGAACCTCGAAGATAACCGAGCATCCGATCACAATGCATGACGAGCGACCCATCAAGCAGAGGTATTTCCCAAAGAATCCCAAGATGCAGGCCGAGATCAACGCAAAGGTGGATGAGCTGCTGGCGAAAGGCTGCATTGAGCCTTCAAAGAGTCCACATAGCGCACCAATAGTCATAGTCAAGAAGAAGACTGGGAAATGGCGGCTATGTGTGGATTTCCGTCAGCTCAACGCAAGATCAGTGAAAGATGCCTACCCGTTGCAGCGGGTGACAAGCTTGGACCTAAAGGACGGGTACTGACACATTCCCATGGAGAAATCCAGCCGGCCACTGACGGCATTTACAGTTCCAGGAAAGGGACTGTTTCAATGGAAAGTGATGCCATTTGGACTCCATTCGGCCCCAGCAACATTCCAGAGAGCACTAGATAGCGTCATTGGGCCAGATATGATGCCGCATGCGTTTGCATATTTGGATGACATTGTAGTGATTGGGAAAACTCGCCAAGAGCACATGGACAATGTGCGGGAGGTGTTCAGACGACTACGAGCAGCGAACTTGAAAATCAACATCGACAAGTGCGATTTTTTCAAGAAGGAGCTAAAATATCTGGGTCACAGAGTGACGGAGAGTGGAATCCGAACTGACCCAAAAGTAGCGGCAATAGCACAACTGAAGCCACCGTCCAATATTAAGGAGCTGAGGCAATATATTGGAGTGGCGTAATGGTATCGGCGATTTGTCCCAAACTTTGCAACAACAGTGCATCCCCTCAATGCATTACTTAAGAAAGGCACTAAGTGGGATTGGACAGAGGAGCGGCAAAAGGCTTTTGAGACTGTTAAAGCCAAATTAACAGAGGCTCCGGAGCTAGCATGCCCAGATTTCTCCAAAACATTTTGTTTGCAAACGGATGCAAGCAACTATGGACTTGGAGCGATACTGACGCAAACATCAGAGGATGGGGAGCGCGTCATATCGTAAGCCAGCAGAACACTCAATAATGCGGAGCGGAATTATTCTGCCACCGAGAAAGAGTGTCTGGCAATAATCTGGGGCATCCGAAAGATGAGGCCATATCTGGAGGGGTACCATTTCATTGTGATAACAGATCACATGGCTTTGAAATGGCTCAACTCCATCGAGAGCCCGTCAGAAAGGATTGCTAGATGGGCGCTGGAACTGCAACAGTTTGATAAGTCAGATATAGGAAGGGCAATCTAAATGTCGTGGCAGACGCATTGTCTCGACAGCCATTGACCGAGGAGACATGCCGAGTGCTAGTGGACACTGAGGAACAGGCGACCGACCAGTGTCGATGGGTCCAGAAACTGCGGCAGGAGATAAGAATGAAGCCCCAAAAATTCCCTGACTATGTGGAATCGGCGGGAGCACTGTATCGGCATATCCCACATCAGGCCGGGCACGAGGATGTGGCGGCGTGGAAACTATGCGTACCAAAAGGCAAGAGAGCACAGGTGCTAAAGGAGAACCACGACGCAGTGGCGGCGGGACACCTTGGAAGCCGGAAAATAATAGCACGGGTGGCAGCTCGCTCCTATTGTCCTGGACTGTACAGGGATATGCGCACATATGTGCAACAATGCGAACTGTGTCAGCGGTATAAGCCGAGCCAACTCCAGGCAGCGGGCAAGATGCTGACACAGATCCCCGGGGAGCCGTGGGCCACTGTGTGCGCCGACTTCGTGGGACCTTTGCCGAGGTCCAAGCACGGGAATACCATGCTGTTGGTATTCATCGACAAATTCTCCAAGTGGACGGAGATGGTGCCGCTCCGAAGCGCTAACACAACAACGCTACAAGAAGCATTTCGGGAGCGGATCTTGGCCCGATTCGGGGTACCTAGGGTGCTCATAACTGATAATGGTACACAATTCACCAGTCGAGCATTTAGTTGGAGCATCAGTTGACGGCGCCATATACGCCGCAATAGAACCCGACTGAACGATGATTGCGCAATTCGCTGGAAGCAACCAGCGGGGCTGGGTCGAGACGCTGCCGGAGCTGACGTTGGCAGTCAACAGCAGTGTCTCAGCATCGACTGGGTACAGTGCAACCTTCCTGACACAGGGACGAGAGCCGAGGCTTCCCAAAGCACTGTTCGATGTGGTAACAGTGGGCACTGGGCAATCAACACAAAGCCCAACTGAGAGAGCGAACAAGTTGGCAGAGGTGTTCCAGGTTGTGAGGAGCAGCTTGGAGAGAGCTGCACAAGATCAGGCGACGCACTACAACCTGCGGCGGCGGCCATGGAAACCGGCCATTGGGGAACAGGTGTGGGCAAAGGAGCGACACCTATCCAATGCTGCAGACGGCTTCGCAGCCAAACTAGCACCACGATATGGAGGACCATACACTGTGGTCGGCTTCATCTCGCCGGTGATCTGAAATATAGGGTCAGGAGCGGATAAGTGGATAAGCCGACCTGAAGCCATACAAGGCTGCAGGTGAGCAAGATGCCTCAACGGCTGGGGAAACATAATTTTGCTTTTTATTTAAAAAAAAAAAAAATTTGCTTTTTATTTTTCAAAAATGAAAAGTAAAATTTCATTTATATATGAGAAGGAGAAAGCATTTGCAAAGCAAAAGCAAAACTTAAATCAAATTAGAATGCGAGCAAGAACCAAAACGAACAACAACAAATGCTCGTATTTGTAGTAGCAAAAGCAAGACTTAAGACAAATTAGAATGCTAGCAAGAGCCAAAATTAACAACAACAAATGCGCGCACATACGAAAATGCAAGGCAAGTTGCGGAAGAAGAGGGCAACGAACTGCCGAATGCAGCGTCACGCTTAAGCGTGCGCAGCAACAAGTGCACGCACCCATACGCATACAATCGCATGCAGTAGGCAATAGACAAAACGGGCAACAACAAATGCACGCACCTACATGCGCGCAATTGCAGAGAAAAAAAGCGCAGCCAAAACGAACACATCGATCTAGCCGAGCAGCTCAACTTCGAAGCCGAAATTGACATCTCTGTAGACGCACTGGAATCTGTTCTCATAGCAGCAGCCAAAATCTCAACTTCACAAGAGACGAACGTGCAAACCAACCAATCGAAAACCAATCTGCAAATTGAACAACTTGTGTTGGAAAAGCGACGACTGCGACGAAACTGGCAGTACCACAGATCGCCATCATCAAAGCAACTGCTTAAGGAGGCTACACGGAGACTCACCAGGTCTCTTAAGCGGGAAGAAGAAAACGCACAACATCGGTACATAGAGCAATTATCGTCAACCAGTACAAAGCATCCACTCTGGAAAGCTTACCCCAGTCTTAACGCGCCGACTGAAACAGTCATTCCAATTAGAAACTCTATTGGCAGTTGGGCCCGCAGCGACAAAGACAGAGCCAGCACATTTGCCTCTCATCTTCGAAAAGTTTTTCAACCAAATCTTGCAACCAATTTATTTGTAATACCGTCCGCAGAAACTCACATTCAAACTGCGACCGAGCCAATTGAATTTCACCCGAATGAGATTGCCAAAATCATCAGAGAACAATTAAAACCAAAAAAGTGTCCCGGCGAAGATCTAATAACACCAAAAATGATACTTGAACTTCCGAACTGTGCAATTTGCCTCATCTGCACTCTATTTAACGCAATTACTAGACTTGGATATTTCCCAAAAAAAAGAAAAAAGTCTGTCATCATAATGATACCGAAACCAGGAAAAGATCACACAACACCATCATCCTACAGACCAATAAGCCTTCTGTCATGCCTGTCAAAGCTACTTGAAAAATGCATCCTAACGCGTCTAGTTCCATATTTGAGAGAGCACAACATAAACCCAGCACATCAATTTGGGTTTCGAGAAAACCATGGAACTATAGAGCAAGTTAACCGTTTAACATCATATATACGTACTGCATTTGAACATCGGGAATACTGCAGTGCGATATTTCTTGATGTATCTCAGGCATTCGATCGAGTCTGGTTGGATAGCCTAATGCACAAAATCAAAACGTTACTGCCTGAATACACTCTCAAGCTTTTTGAATCGTATCTATACAATAGAGTATTTGCAGTGAGATGCAAATCTACTATGTCTGCGGACTACATTATAGAAGCTAGAGTTCCTCAAGGCAGCGTACTTGGGCCTACCCTCTATGTCCTGTACACAGCGGATATCCCTACATCATCTACGTTTGCTGATGACACCGCGATTCTAAGTCGCTCTAGATGGCCAGTTCAAGCAACAGTACAACTAGCTGATCATCTGGTGGTAGTGGAAAAGTGGCTAGCAGACTGGCGCATTAAAATAAACGAACAAAAGTGCAAACACGTAACGTTCACTCTCAACAGGCAAAGCTGTCCTCCGCTGACCCTAAACAACAAGCAACTTCCCCAAGCTCATTATGTTACGTATCTCGGAGTTCATCTCGACAGGCGCCTGACTTGGCGGAGACACATTGACGCAAAAAAAATGCAGTTAAAACTTAAAGCTAATAGCCTTCATTGGATCCTAAACGCCCGATCACCCCTATGTTTGGACTTTAAGGTCCTCCTCTACAACTCCGTTCTTAAACCTATCTGGACTTATGGCTCTCAACTATGGGGAAACGCAAGCAGCAGCAACATTGACATCATACAACGAGCACAATCCAAGATCCTAAGGACTATTACTGGGGCACCATGGTATGTTCGAAACGAGAACATTCACAGTGATCTGAACATTCGACTAGTAAAAGATGAAATATCACACCAAAAAGCGAACTACACCATCAAACTCTCAATGCATCCTAACCATCTTGCGAGATCTTTATCTCGGGTATGCAACCAAACCCGTCTTCAGCGCAACGACCTTCTAGCCCAGCAATAAAACCTCGAGGCCCGAAACCTTCATTCAGTCAACATGACTATCAATTATTTAATATTATTGTAAGATAGTAGATAGGGAATGTATGTTCTGGATCTTTATGGGCATGATTTATGGGTTTTTCTTGGAAGTGGTTTTTAATGGGTTTTTTATGGGTTTTTTTATTTACACTTCTTAAAGTGAGGATAGAGAGGGGGGTATGTTTATAGTGGGGGTGTTGGGGTGTCATGTTTATAAACAATATTGGAGTACATTTTTTTTTAGAGTGATGGTAGAGAGGGGGGTATGTTTATAGTGGGGGTGTTGGGGTGTCATATTTATAAACAATATTGGAGTACATTTTTTAGAGTGATGGTAGAGAGGGGGGTATGATTAGAGGGGGGGGGGTGTATGTTTGGGTGACATATTAAATAAACAGGCGGAGTTATTAATTGTTTTTTGAGTGGTGCATAAAATTCTGGGATGTGTGAATGATCCCTGTCGGCTCGCTAAAGCAGCATAAACAAATTTGGGTTGATCGTTGTATATATATTTGGTACATACATATATGTATGTATATTTGTGGTTTGTGTTGGATTCGGGTTGCGTTATTTTTTGGGCATGCAAGATCAATGCATACATACAAACATACATATATGCATATATACATATATATTAAATATTTGGGTTGGTTGTCAAGTGGTATGCAAGATCAATGCATACAAACATACAAACATGCATATATACATAGATATTAAATTTCAATGTCAATGTCGTAGGAGCTGTATACATACATACATACATACACAAATTTTTTATGTGTAAAGTATGGATAGAAAGGGGGGCTTGCTTAGAGGGGTGTTTTTGGGGATTTTGTATTTCATATGCATACAAACATACACACATGCATATATACATATATATTAAATTTCAATGTCAATGTCGTAGGAGCTGTATACATACATACATACATACATACACAATTTTTTATGTGTAAAGTGTGGATAGAAAGGAGGGGCTTGCTTAGAGGGGTGTTTTTGGGGATTTTGTATTTCATATGCATACATACATACGTAAATACATATATACACACATAGATATTATACAATGCGTGAGTAACCGAATTCTTTATTGGTTTCGAGTTGTGCAGTGGGCCTTCGTATTCGCCAGATGACGTCAATGTCAATGTCAATGTCAGTGTCGTGGGAATATGTTTTGAAGATTAAAAGAGCGAGAGTTGTTAAAGTTTTGATGTTCAGAAACACTCCTTTTCAGAACGATTCTTAACTCAAGCGACATTTACATAATGCGTATAAGTATTTATTAAGAGCAAAATGAAATGCTCTCCTCGTAATATTTTACATGTGTGAGTGTTGGCTGTCTCTAGATTGGAATGGAGCTATAGCTGTTTATGTTTTGGAGTTCGGTTTGAGAGCGGCTGAGACACATGCTTATGTTTAGGTTTGCGAATGGTGAAAATCTTGACTTAGATTCAAAACGATTTTATATTCAGAACGCTTCTGTAGTGCTTCAATAAGAGTCTAAACTAAAAAAAAAGAAATAATAATTTAAAATGGATCGGTATTGTGCTGAATGTAAAGTTTGTGTAAACAGTACGAAATGGAGCTATCATTTGAGGACAAATGAGCACAAGGCAAATGCATGTAAGCCCTTGGATGCGTGCGTGAAGCAAATATCGAGTGCTTTCCACAATCGCATGTCGACGTATCGCTATGAGAGTGATAATAGCAACCCCAGCGTCAGCAGAGAATAATACAATGAATGATACAATTGCCTGAGGACTTTCTCGCCCAAGCGGGGGCTTCTCTGATACCAATATTGCAACGATGTCTGGAGATCCATGCAGCTTGTAAAGTAAATTTCGAGCTGTTCGGAGAGTACATGAAAATGAAGGATGATGAGATGACGCTTATGATTAAATCCCATCAGACATCAATGATTGTAGTCAGGCGGCGATGATAAGTGCGAAAATGGATGAGTTTCAGGAGCGTGACAGCGGCTGGACTCTGACGAAAATTCTTCACATCGAGATGAACTTCAATAAATACAGTCCATTGAAAGGATCAAGTTTTATCGTCACCCCGAAAAGGCTTGCATTGAAAAAAGCTCTAGTGAATGTGTGTAATACCGATGTGTTTTGCTTCAAATGGGCACTGATATCAGCGCTGAAGCCAGCTCAATCTAACAGCAATCGATGTTTTTCGTACAACATTTCTGATATAAAGAGCCCTTCAATTCAAATAGATTCTTCGTTACAGCTGAATTTCGAAAATCTAAAATTTCCACTCAAAGTCCAAGACATACGAAAATTTGAGAAACAAAATCGTGGTCTGAGTGTAAACCTTTTTGGATATGATTCAGAAATAGGTAGGGTGATTGGACCCCTGTACCTGACTTCGCAGAAACAGCAGATACATATAAACCTACTACTTCTGGAGGGCGAAAATATTTCCCATTATGTTTGGATTAAGAGCTTAACAAGGTATGTGTGTGTGTGTGTGTTTGCATTTTAAAGATGAATAAAAAATATGTTCTTATCTTTTACAGACTTGTGCGTAGTCAGCTAACTTCGCATACATCAACACTATACTTCTGCGATGTATGTCTCACCTATTCAAAAAGTGAGAACATACACTCCAAAGATTGCAGTGAAATGGTGTCAGCGCTACCAGCAGAAGGTACACAATATCTGAGCTTCACTAACTACCTAAATAGCATATCAGTGCCATTTGTTGTGTATGCGGATTTTGAATGCAGCCTGAGACCCATAAATGAATGCGTGAGTGAGAATGTAATTAATGTAAGCGAACATATGCCTTTATCATATGCCTATTATTTAAAATGCTCATTCGACTCAAGACTTAATAAATTTGCAATGCATACGGCGGAAGAAAATGTCAGCATACATTTTATAAATTCATTAATTGCTAATATTACAATGGTTTACACGAGTCATCTAAATAGCATAGTGCCGTTAGTGATGAGTCCGGCAGATGAGAAAATCTTTACAGATGCAGTTAATTGTCATATTTGTAATAAGCCTTTATTAAGCGACAGAGTTAGAGACCATTGTCATTTGAATGGGTCTTTTAGAGGAGCAGCACACAATGCGTGCAATCTTAATTATAAAGTCCCCACTTTTATACCCATTTTCTTTCATAATTTCTCGCGATATGATGCACATTTGTTTGTGCGAGAATTATCTAAAGTACCGGGCGACATTAAAGTTCTCCCTCTTAATAAGGAACTTTACATTTCTGTATCGAAATTTATATATATTGCTGAGACGAGAATAGAATTACGATTTTTAGATTCATTTCGTTTTATGCCCGCAAGTCTAGATACTTTGAGCTCCAATTTGGAATTAAAAGATTTACTAACTACCAAGAGCTTTTTCCCCCACGATGATGATGGCGGTCAGGTGAATTTAATGCGCAGAAAAGGTGTATTTCCATATGAATATTTAAGCTCATATGACCGCCTGCATGAGAACTCTTTGCCGTCAAGAGAACAGTTTTTCAATAGACTATCGAATAGCGAGTGCTCAGCTGAAGATTATCAGCATGCTCAAAGCGTTTGGGAAACCTTCCACTGTCAGACACTTAAAGACTATATGGAAATATATTTGAAGACCGATGTCCTATTACTGACAGATGTTTTCGAAAATTTTCGTTCAATATGCAGGAATATTTACTCCCTTGATCCAGTGCATTATTATACAACGCCCGGCTTATCATGGGACGCCATGCTTAAGTCGACCGACATTAAACTGGAACTTTTCACAGACATTGATATGCAGAGATTTATTCAAGGAGGCATTCGAGGTGGTCTAGTACAGTGTTCACAAAGGTATTCCAAAGCCAATCATAAGTATATGAATAACTATAACGAGTCGGAGCCATCACAGTATTTATTGTATTTAGATGCCAATAATTTGTATGGGTGGGCTATGTCGCAGTACCTCCCATACGGAGACTTCAGTTGGATGAGTGATGAGGAGATTAGAACATTTAATGTCTTTGACATTACTGAGACATCTGAATATGGATATATTCTTGAAGTAGACTTAGAGTATCCAGCTGCTCTACATGATATGCATAACGATTTACCGTTTTGCCCCAGTAATCAGAAGCCCACCTCAATATGTACAGTTGAAAAGCTTATCGCTGATTTGAGAGCAAAACATAGGTACCCCATTCATTATAGGAACTTGCAGCAATGCATTCAAAATGGGCTAGAGCTAAGTAAAATTCATCGAATTTTAAGATTTAAGCAATCACCTTGGCTAAAAAAATATATTGATATAAACACTTATCATAGAACGCAGGCCAAAACGAGTTTTGAGAAAGATTTTTTCAAGTTACTAAATAATGCTGTATTTGGTAAGACTATGGAAAATGTTGAGAATAGGAAAAATGTTAAGTTAGTATGTTCATGGGAAACAAGAAAACGCAACAACTTAGGGGCCAGAGCTTTAATTTCGAAATCAAATTTTCACAGCTCCGCTCAGTTTGCTGATGATCTTTATGCAATTCAAATGAAACGACTTTTTAATTTATACAACAAACCCACATATTTAGGTTTCTGTATACTAGACTTGTCAAAGCATAAAATGTACGATTTTCACTATAACTATATGCTACCAAAATTTCAAAAAAATATTACATTAAATTATATGGATACTGACTCATTCATATATACCATTCGAGTTAATGATTTGTACGCTGACATTCGAAATGATGTTGAAACAAGATTTGATACATCAGAATATCCGCCAGAGTTGGCACAAAAATATAATATTCAAGCATGCAATAAAAAAGTCTTGGGTATGATGAAGGATGAGAATAAGGGGGAAATAATGATAGAGTTTATCGGATTGCGCCCAAAAATGTACTCACTGCGTCTTGAAGACGGTGGTTGCATTAAAAAGGCAAAGGGCATCAAAAGGTCCATATTAAAAGACCTAAGTATGAATGAATTCTCTGAGTGTTTGTTTAATAATAAGTCCTTTACAACTAGCGAAATGTTAATTTTTAAGTCTAATTTACATCAATTATATGCACAAAAAATAACAAAAGTAGCTCTAAGTTCTCAAGATGATAAGAGATACATAAGGAGTGATAAAATTCACACTTATGCTTGGGGTCATTATAAAATTGTAAATTAAGTATATATAATATTACAATAAAGCAAAAAAAAAAAAACATAAAAACAGATTTTTATTTCATCACCAACATCAATAGCAGCAGCGGTCACTTGAAATGACCCAAGAAGCGTACACACACACACACACACACACACACACACACATACACATACATATTTCTACTACAGAACTTACAGTGACCACTTGAAATGTCCAAAAACAGTAAATAAAAACAAAACAAAAAATAAAAGCAAAGAAAAAGAGCACACACATTCTACTGCAGATTTTCATTTCATCGTCAACATCAGCAGCAGCAGCAGCACAGCAGCAGCAGCAACAGCAAAAGCATCAGCAGTCATAATATGGATATACAGGTTAATGAAGTAACCTCAACATCTGAACCACCTCGTAGAAGAAGAAGATACTTCCAAAGAAGAAACAACTTGCGTTTCATTCAAGTGAATGTTGTATCATCATCGGGTATCAGCATCGATAGCAGCAGTAGCACCCCTTCTCCAGACGATGATGAAAATGATTATGTGCCAGAGACGGCCAGCGAAGGGGAACTGAACTGGTTGGAGCAAAATGCTCAACGACCCCCTTCTCCAGGCGACGATGGATATGATTACGTGCCAGAGAACTGGTTAGAACAAAATGCTCAACGACCCCCTTCTCCAAATTAAGATGAAAAAATAAAATAAAAATTTTTGAACAAATTTGTTTATTTAGAGATTTTTACAGCATTTCATTTGTTGTGTAGTCGTCTATCCACGAGTTATGTTCGCTCGAGAAACCCAGCCATTTTACGAACGCTTTACCTTTCTTCTTGCGAATTACTTTTTCAACTAAATATGTGTGGGGAAATCGAGATTTTTGGAGCTCTTCAGCGTAGAAGCCTCCTTTAATTGACTTCCCCTCATAGTCTTGTAATGTATATGTTGTGGGATAGGTATTTTTCACTTCAGCTATTTTAAAAATCTCAGTTGTCCAGTTTGGTGTGTAGCCCTTCTCAAAGACATGCTTATATTTATTTATTCGCACATAATCACCAACACGAAATCGTGAGCCGATAAATATTTTTTTATTATTGTACACGCTGCTCAGCAATTCCTTTTCATTTGACTGATTTACATCGATTGGCGGCATTTTAATTGTTCGATGAGGCTTTCTATTGTATTTATCAATTAAATTTTGATAAATGTCGATCCAACGATATGTTCCATTAAAACTAAACTCTTTCCACATCATCTCTTTAATCGTTCTATTGAATCGTTCAACAATTGAGGCTTTCAAGCTGCTATATGTTGAATAGTGATTAATATTAAATTGAGACATTAATTGCTTAAATGATCTATTGAAAAACTCTTTACCATCATCAGTTTGCAAGTTCTTGGGTATTCGTCCTAATTTAAATATACTCAACATTGCCTTAGCAACGTCCTCTGCGTTTTTGCTTTTAAGTGCTACACCCCATGCATATTTAGAGAATGTGTCAATTACTGTTAGTAGAAATCGATGATTTTTATTTGACGTCGTGTAATTGTCCATTTGAACTAGGTCTGCTTGCCAATGATTATCAATGTGCTTCATAATAACTCTTCGACGTTTAAAGTTTTTTCTCGCTGGTGCGTGAAGCTCATTAATAATAGCTCTCTTACTCATACTGTGCATCTGCAGGTGTTTGTGTGTGTAAGTGTATGTATGCTTCACTCAATATCGTAGAGGTATTTTTTCACCCTCTACTTCAATAGTTTGCTTCCTTATCTGAGATTTTGGAGTAGTATAATATTTGAATACGAAATCTTCGAGAGCTGCTATTTTTGTTTCCAAATCAACTAATTTTTGCATATACAAGGTTTTCATATTTTCCTCATTCTTTGCTATGTAAAGCCCAATATTCTTTTCAACTTCTGTATCACCTTTTTTTGCATAAGTTAATAAATTTTGTGTTACTTCGTTGATTTGCTTTTGTAAAAAAAAATTGTTAATTGCGTCTTTTCCTTCAATAGGTGCAGCAATGTTTTTAAGACGTCTGTTCTGGACATCAATATTTTGATCGTAGTCCATAAGCAGCCCCAGCCTTTTGCTGCCATTTCTCTTGAAACTTTCTGAATTAAATTTTTCGTTTGAATGCCGACCAAACTTATCAACAGACATGACGAAAATGACTAAAATTTAAAATATATGGTCATATATATATATGAGTAATGATGAGGAATAATGAGCAAACTTATCAAGAATGTCAATTTGAATAATAAATGCTAGTATATAATTTTTGCTTCTCGAAGCTCTTCCAATATTGATACTATTTCGTTATTATGGTTGCTATGTCCAGCAGCTTGCGATGCAATTAGAAGTTTTAATCTACCTACAATTTCATTCGGGTCATCCCAATATATATAATTGGATTTATTCGTATTAAGCTTCATAAGTCCACTGCCCGTATGAAGTGATTTTGCCGACTGTGGAGGTGATAAAGTAATTGGTGTAGATGAAGAAGAATAAGGGAACAAGACTCTAGCTGATAAAGATTGTTTAGGGAAAAGAACTTTAATTATATTTGAATATTTTTTAGAGCGATTACTCTTAAGATGTCCGTCAAACCTATACTGTTTTCTATGAGCATTTGTGATATTCAAAATATTCTTATAATTTTCTAGCTCCCCCTCATTATAGTTATGTGGATTATTCTCGTAAATTAAAGAATACAAGCCAGAAGTTAGCGGCCAATTTTCTCCACTCTCCAAGACAAATTTTCCATTTGCAGTGCTGATTCTAGAATTCCCTAGTCGCAAATCACCATTATCACCTTTATACGGTCCATATGTCTTATCAAGCACCTTTCTTCGAGCTAATTCACTTAGATTGAGCATTTTATCTAAGTCATCATTATTGTCTTGAAAGTGAACTTGAGAGTGATTATCATTGAGAGATTTGTTGTTCCACATGGATGTACTCATAGTAGCATCAATGAATTCATCATCATCATCATCATCATTTAAGGTAGATTCTTTAAAAGGATAGGCATGTAATTCACGATTAACTTCAGCTTTGGGTGTACGTGACGATAATGATGATGATGATGATGGTGATCGCAACTTTGCATCTACTTCTTTTTTGGGGTCTAACAAATGATTATTTAATATTTCACTCTTATTAACAAGCTTTTCTAATGGAGCTGTTATTGGCTTTAGAGATTCTTCTATCCGTAAATCTATTTCAGATTTTCCTAACTTAATGCTTTTAAATTTTCGCTTGAGAACATTCCTAGCTTTCGCTAGATCGCTTAAAATATTTTTACCCATTGGTAGATACTGAAATGCTACTGTTTTTTTTTTCTTCTTCTTCTGCTGGTAAGCTAGATCAGCTCTATATAGAACAGCCTTGATGACAGCTAAACAGTTTTGAGAGCTGTTTTGTAATGTATATATGTGTGTGTCTGTGTATGTAGTAGTAGGAGTAGAGAGAGATATCACAATCTGTTTTGATTAGGTTGTGTGATAAAATGCATACTGATTCAATTTCAGTAATGCACTGCTATATAAATAATCAAAGAAGACAGTTTTTTTTTTTTTTGTGTATTTATTTTTTCATGTTGAGTCGCTATATAAATAATAAAAAATTATTTTATGTAAATTAAAAGATTTTTTTTTATTTTTTTTTTTTTTTTTTATTTTGTGAATCAATATACATATTTTATTTATAATTTTTATTGAGGTAACATTTGTGCAGATAGAGAGCTTCTTATACCAAATGTCAATGTGGGGGTATTACCCTCGGACATAATTGATTTGGTAACAGAATATTTCTGACTACCCAGCATTTCGATTGCTGTGTCAGACATGGAATTATACCTCTTGGGGAGGTATAATATGAACTCATTGAGTTCCAACGCTAGCGAGGGTCCGTATTTTGTGGTGGCTCGCCATCCTCTAAGTATACTCATCTCGACGTTGGACTGCATCTTTGTCATATTAAGCAGCGGCTTCACTGCCTTGAAATTGAACTCGTTAACGAGCTTATACTCGTCCGCAGTAATGATGGGCTGCTGCTGTTGTTGTTGCTGCTGATAGCTTCCCGCTACCATCTCCACCTGCTGCAGCTGCTCTTGTCCATGATTCGTCTGCTGCTGCAGCTGCAGTTGTTGCGGATATGCTTCCGGCAGCATTTGCATCTGCAGCTGCAACTGGTCCTGTACGTGATGCTGCCTATGCTGTCGATGCTGCCTACGCTGCTGTTGCCTCTGATGCTGGTTAGGCTCTTGCTGCTCCTGCAAGTTCAAAGATGTCGATGCGGCTTCCATGGTGAAAATAGACTGATGCAGCTTGTGACAAATTCTGTCCTTTTTATTGGGAGGAAAAAAGATCAAGTGCTGATGAGGAGGTTTTGAGGAGTCCAAGCCGCTGCGGCGCTCAAATGTTTACGAACTCGGCGGCTCCTCCAATCCGTGACGTTCAAGTGTGTGTGTGTGTGTATGTGTGTGTGGTTGTATTACACACCCACAACTATATGAATATGTAGAGATTGCTGCTCTTGAGCATTTGAAGCCAGAAATCAGGAACAACAAAAACTCCAAACACAAGGACCGCAATAAATTGTATTGTATATTCTGACCAAATAACGTAGCAAATGTTTACGAACTCGGCGGTTCCTCCAATCCGCGGCGGTGACGTTCAAGTGCTGAGGAGCTCATAGATTGGTCGAATCCCTTGCTACACTCAAGTACTGTGTGTGTGTGTGTGTGTGTGGGTGTGTGTGTGGTTGCATTACACACCCACAACTATATGAATATGTAGAGATTGCTGCTCTTGAGCATTTTGAAGCCAATGAAAATCAATGGAACAACAAAAACTCCAAACACAAGTGACCGCAATTATAGCTCTGAAATTTTTGAACTCGTTCATAATTGTATTGTATATTGCTGCCCAAATAACGTATGACTTCTATGGGCGGATGTAAATTTCCAAAACTATCGAAATAATTCACTTCATTTTTAGCATTTTTCGTATAAGCTACCCAGTGTGTGCCACCTCCCGTTGATGAATCTAAATTTATAACTCCACATTCATTTCGCCATAGATCTTTACTCGGAGGTAGGGAATCCCTCATAAATACACCCCTAAAGTTTGGTATGTACTTATGAGCGAATTTCAAAATATCAATATTTGAGAGAGGCTTATTGGGTAGCTGCTTTAGAAGTTTTTTGACTGCGAGTGTGATGCTACAGAAGTAGTTATGCCATAGCCATTACGATGTGGTCGAAGGTAAAGTCCCTTTCCTATTGCAATGGCCTCCATCTTTCGATTGTGTCGCTTATTTTCCTCGAGTTGTTCTACAGCATTTTTGGCGCTTGATACTGTTTTTGCAATACTCGCTCCACCAGACGCAAGTCCTCCAAGTGCTCCTAATGCTGATAAAATGCCGATCAACGGTATGAAGCCTCCAATTTTGGGTACACTAATGACTCGAGGGACTATTATAGCACTCTTTTTAGTCTTAGAGCCTATTGACTTGCTAATCGCTTTACGCGCAATTTGAATTGCACTATCAATGTCGATAGGTTTCTTCATTTTCAACGCCTTGGAAGCTGCTCTCACAATCTGTATGAATTTCCCCCTTTTTGAGCAACGTGCAGCATTATTTTTCTTCTTCTTTTTCTTTCGTTTGGTACTGTCGTTGTTATTGTTGTTGATGTTGTTGTTGCTGTTGTGAGTGTTGAATCCCATGCCAAAAGATCTTTTTACCTTCATTGCGTTTGTAACGAGCCAGGCGGCAGTCTTTTCTCCTGGACTACTATCTGTAGCAGTTGCTCGCTCCCACGCCCTTTCTGATAATTGTGCGTCCGCTATATGTCGCTTGTCAAGGTTTTTGTTTTGTGAGTAGGCGATATCGTGCTCTCTGCAGGCAGCATCCAATGGGTTTACACCCCTATCACCTCGTTCAAGGCGTTTCTTTAGTTTGGTGCCTGGCCCACAGAATTGATAGCCAGGTAAATGCAGCTCGATGGGTAAATTATTAATAAGACTATCCACTAGTCCACCACCTCTACAACGATAGGCTTTCAATTTACGACTGATTTTATTATAAAACTGCAGCGGCATTTTTATTTGAAGCTCAGTCAACGAACTTGCATTGATAAATGCGCTAGTGATCCAGCAATCCAACACATTAAATATGCAACTTAAAACGCAAAAAACTAATATTGAAGTTAGAAATGTTGACTTGTCATCGAATGCTAATAGCTTGATTAGACATAGTATTCTGCTACCTAACTCAATTAGATCGTTAATTGTGGGGCCGAGTAACTGTGGTAAAACAAATCTGATGCTTGGCTTGATTGAAAGTCCTAATGGATTGAAATTTAAAAATATTTACCTATATTCAAAATCGTTATATCAGCCGAAATATGAATATTTAAAAGCACTGATTGCTCCAATAAAGGGGATGGGATATTTCACATTTTCAGAAAATGAATCCGTCATACCACCCAGCGAAGCGAAAGATAACTCAATAATGATATTCGACGATGTTGCGTGTGAAAAACAGAATAATATACGTTCGTACTTTTGCATGGGCCGACACAATAATATTGATTCATTTTACTTGTGTCAAACCTATACTCGCATCCCCAAACATCTTGTGCGTGATAATGCAAACCTAATAATAGTATTTAAACAAGATGAAATGAATATCAAGCATATTTATCGGGATCATGTGGGTGTTGACATGAGCTTCGATACATTCATGAAAATATGTCGGTTGTGTTGGGAAAATAAATACGGCTTTCTAACCATAAGCAAAGATGATGATCTAGCCAATGGACGATATAGGCAAGGCTTCAATAAATTTATTACCATCTAACGAATAAAGTATAAAATCGTTGAATTAGTCAAATGTTTTATTTACTCTTTAATTGACTTTCGAAATGTCAACAACAATAACTTTAACCGGAAATTCTTCTGTCTTAACGGCTAATTATTTCCCTCCCATAGAATTAGATGGTGAATATGAGTGTTCTTTAGTTGATTTTCATACGTACAACTCGATACCGAACATTGATGAAAACAATAATTTATTTCATATTGGCGATCATGTGATTGAAATACCAGTGGGTTCATATGAACTCAGCGATATTAGTGATTATATACATGAAGAAATTCTGGCGAGAGCGATTTTGTCATCCAATTCAAAATTAGTCATTGAAAGCAATAACAATACACTACGAGTGGACATTTTTAGTAATGATCTACCGATATTCTTCAATAAAGAGCGGTCGATTGGTCAATTGCTTGGCTACAATAGTAGTCAAGTTCTATTGGCGGGTACTAGTTACAGCTCTACTCTGCCAGTGAGCATTTTAAAGGTGAATGCCATCCGTTTGGAGTGCAACATTATTACTGGATCATATGTAAATAACACCTTATCTCATACACTTCATGAGTTTGCACTCAACGTTTCGCCAGGCTATAAAATGACTGAAATTCCTCATAATCTAATTTATTTACCCGTAAACACTCGAGAGATACACACACTAAGGGTAGAAATAATTGATCAGGACGGTGATCCGATCAATTTGCGTGGAGAGAACGTTACACTTCGAATGCATTTGAGGTTGCGACAATGATAATTTATAACAAAAACTCTTGGAATTCAATAAAAGCAGACAGATCAATTAGAAGCGCTGTAGTGAGCAGATCATCATCATCATCATTATCGGCTAGGAGAGCACTTACAGCTGCGAATAAAGCGTTTTTAAGATCTTTGGGTCTTAGACTTCGGAAGTGAACAATATGGAGAGCAATATCTTAAATGTACGTGAGAGGCCTCACGCCGATGATAGCATAACTAACAAACAATATCACACTTATGCGCCTTATCATCAATCCTTCAATTCTAATGATGAAGTTCGAATTACCATACAAAACCAAGATCTATATGTATTACCCCATGATAGCTTCCTTAATATTGAGGGCTCAATCAGTCTGTCCGACAATAGGGCGACACCTGCTGGTGTACTTAAAAATAATTGTATGGCATATTTATTTGATGAAATACGGTATGAGCTCAATGGAATTGAAATTGATCGCACACGATTCGTTGGTGTGACTTCAACATTGAAAAACTATGTCTCCTTAAATAAGTATGAGAGTAATATGCTTCAAAATGCCGGTTGGTTTAATCAGAAGATCTACCAACTAACAAATCTCAATGACAAGGGGTTTTTTAATTTCGCCATACCACTTAAATTACTATTGGGCTTCGCTGAAGACTTTAACAAGGTCATACTCAATTGTAAGCATGAGTTAATTCTAATTATGAGTAAAAATATGAGGAGTGCTTTCGAACATAAAGTCGGGACCGTCGATTTTAAAATTAATATTTTCAAGATAACATGGAAAATTCCGCATATAACATTATGCGATCAGACGAAACTTAAAATATTTAATATTATTAAAAGTGGCAGCTCACTGCCAATGGCATTCCGTAGCTGGGACTGCTATATGAATCCATCGCTTATTGATGGATCACAACACACTTGGAATGTGAAGCTGGCAGCCAATAGAGAGCGACCACGCTTCGCATTAATTGCATTTATTTCTCAGGGCTCAATAATAGCGAACAATATAACAAATTTAAAAGTGCATTTAAACTCCGAGTCATATCCATACGATGACCTAAACCTGAGTTTTGAACGTGCTCGTTTCGCATTGCTATATGAGATGTACGCAAAATTTCAAGAAAGCTACTACATGAGAGAGCCTCAGCCACTTCTAACCCCCAAAGAATTCAAGGAAACGGCACCCATTGTGGTTATCGACTTATCACACCAGCAGGAAAGCGTTAAAAGTGGCCCCATCGATGTACGTATTTCCATCGACTTATCAGTTGGTACAAGTCCAGCGAACACTGAGGCCTATTGCGTACTTATCCACGACCGCTTAATAGAGTACAATCCGCTTGACGGTACTGTGCTGCGAGCTCAGTAGCTTTATCAAAAAATAAAAAAAAAAAAAAACCTACAATATCAAATGTTTTTAAAAAATAATTCATTGGTATAAGTCATGATTGAAAAAATAAATTTATGTTTATTACAAATTTTTTCTTTTAAAAATGAAATACATTGTTTTAATTTACATCAGTATTATTACTATTATTACGTTTGTAGACAATTGATGTAGACAAAATCCCCCAATTTGCCTCTGAATATATATTCCCTAGTGATTGATGGTCTGAATTAAACGAATATGCATATGGCTCATATGTCAAAGTTAATCTAAATGATCCATCAACATTTTCTTTTTTGCATAATTGCAAATCAAGATCAATAATTTCCTTTAAATCCTCATTGGGTAAAGCATGGAAATAAGCAGGAAGATAAAATAAATTATCTTCCAGCTCAAATTCGATGCATACTCCGTGATCACAAGTAAATCTTCGAAAGCCGAGAATTCTATACAGCTTTTCGAAGACTAGCTCATGCTCACTTATTACGGGCTTTTGTCTCATAGTGTTAAACCTGGCCATTAACACTTCCCTTCTTTCCTGACTACGATCTCCCGCCCACTGATCTGCCGACATCGAAGAGCCGTCATTGCTATCTCCATCACAGCAGATGTTGTTGCTCGATTCTCGGTTCATTATGATGATGATGATGATGTTGTTCTCTTCCTTCGTGGTGCTACTGCTGACTTCAAGTCCGTTTAGGGGCAATACAGTCGTTTGATGTATAAGCGATATCACGCAGCAAAACTATGCGACTGACATATTTCTGTGAGTGAATGGAGTATTTAAGCGCTTTCATATTCAGTCAGCAGTTCTACCCTGGAGCATTAAGACATTGAGCGCTACAACAAAAACCCACAAAAAAAAATAAATAAATAAAAATGATTGCTAATATCATAGAACAAATTGAGGATTTTTTAGGAGAATTCAAAGACATTGTCTCCTCTACTGATCTCGAAGTCTTAATCTCAGCCCGAGATTATTTTATACACCGTAAATTCAACGACATTTTTGCACAGCAATATGAAATGCATTTAAGTTATTGTGAGTGCCTCTACAAAGATATTGCGGAGACACCAAACACATGTGCATGCCACTTTACACTCAACCAAATTGAGAAAGTCGATCAAATTATTTACAAGTACATGTCACTTAAATTACGAATGCTTACAAAATAAATACATATGTGTATATAAAACAGAAAACCACAAAAATTGTTTTCTTTTTCTCTCCGCTTCCACAACATACAGCGTCTAACATATAACGAAAAAAAAAAGAAAATAAATAGGCGGTATCAAGTCGCTCTCACCTTAAGGCTTAAACATAAACAACTCTCGCTCTTTTAATCTTCAAAACATATTCCACTTGACCCAGTTCCCACGACACTGACATTGACATTGACATTGACGTCATCTGGCGAACACAAAGATTAAACACTTGCGCATGCCACTTGACCGCACTTAAGCCGCACTGCACAACTCGAAACCAATAAAGAATTCGGTTACTCACGCATTGTATAATATCTATGTGTGTATATATGTATTTACGTATGTATGTATGCATATGAAATACAAAATCCCCCCAAAAACACCCCTCTAAGCAAGCCCCTCCTTTCTATCCACACTTTACACATAAAAAATTTGTGTATGTATGTATGTATGTATACAGCTCCTACGACATTGACATTGAAATTTAATATATATGTATATATGAATGTGTGTATGTTTGTATGCATATGAAATACAAAATCCCCAAAAACACCCCTCTAAGCAAGCCCCCCCTTTCTATCCATACTTTACACATACAAAATTTGTGTATGTATGTATGTATGTATACAGCTCCTACGACATTGACATTCATATTTAATATATATGTATATATGCATGTATGTATGTTTGTATGCATTGATCTTGCATACCACTTGACAACCAACCCAAATATTTAATATATATGTATATATGCATATATGTATGTTTGTATGTATGCATTGATCTTGCATGCCCGAAAAATAACGCAACCCGAATCCAACACAAACCACAAATATACATACATATATGTATGTACCAAATATATATACAACGATCAACCCAAATTTGTTTATGCTGCTTTAGCGAGCCGACAGGGATCATTCACACATCCCAGAATTTTATACACCACTCAAAAAACAATTAATAACTCCGCCTGTTTATTTAATATGTCACCCAAACATACACCCCCCCTCTAATCATACCCCCCTCTCTACCATCACTCTAAGAAATGTACTCCAATATTGTTTATAAATATGACACCCCAACACCCCCACTATAAACATACCCCCCTCTCTACCATCACTCTAAAAAAAATGTACTCCAATATTGTTTATAAACATGACACCCCAACACCCCCACTATAAACATACCCCCCTCTCTATCCTCACTTTAAGAAAAGTAAATAAAAAAACCCATAAAAAACCCATTAAAAACCACTTCCAAGAAAAACCCATAAATCATGCCCATAAAGATCCAGAACATACATTCCCTATCTACTTAAGATTTGATAAACTTATTGTTAGACTCCTTCAGGAGTAGATCCAATAAATAAAAGCAAAGTTAAAAAAAAATAAAAAACGAACAAAAACAAATGCACGCACCTATACGAGTGCAATTGCATGCAGTAGTAGCATACAGTAGGCTATAGCCGAAAGGGCAACAACAAAAGGCAAGGGATAAAAGGAAACCGACAAAATCGGCGCGCATAGCAAGAGCGGATTCAGCAATAAGGCGAGACTGCCAGAAGAGTGCGACCGAGAAAGGGAGAACGCGAAGGAACCGCTAAACGCCACCTACGCCAACACTCTCGGCCGAAGGGTATAAAAAGGGGCGGCAGCCACGAGCTCGGCCTATCCAACAAAGAGATGGAGTGCAACAAGGCAGAGAAAACATCAGTACAACAAGCAGCAGCCGGCACCCCGAACTACGGCGTCGGTAAGGTTCACCAGGCCGATCCTCGCCTGTTGGCCAGCGATTTTGCTGGAGCTGCAGGCGGACGAGGAGTAGGGCGGGTAACCAAACCAGCGTCGAAACTTCGGGCACGTCGGCACGCTGTACGTCGACAACCCGTGCGCCTCCCGTTCCACCCAAGTAAAACGGTGAGGAGGCTGAGGCGACACCCGGCCTACTTGACGGCATGGACATCGTCGGAGATGGAAACAACGCCATCACCGGGATCCTGGTCACCGGCAAGCTCAGTGAGCAGCGGGTGCAACGAGACGCTCGAAGGATGGGCGACGCCAGCCTCGCCATATATGCCGAACAGTGCGACAGGCAAAGGATGAGCGACGCCACAGTCCGAGGACGAGATATGGGCACCGGCAGCCACGTGCCAGATTATGAAGCGGACGGACCCTGCATGGAAAACTGCAGATACTCGCCGCTGTCCACGTGGGAGCACGGCACGGCCTCCCACGCCCTATCGTACCGAAGCGGCGGACAGCGACGAAAACCATCGTCATCAGCGACACCGAGGACGAGGAGGAACACGGAGCAGCGGAGGCGGCAGAGGAGATCGAAGTGATCGTCATCTCGTCGGACTCAGAAGAGGAGGCGGAACCGGAGCCACCGACGGTCGCGTGGCGACAAAGGTCGAGCGTGCGGGATGGCTTTCTGTACCACGAGCTACAAGTGGAGGTATGTTGGCGAGAGGCGGTCAAAAAATGGCCAGCAGGTTTCTCGCTGGAGGAGCAGCCGACGCAGATTCAGCAGCAGCCGACGAAGCAGCAGCAGCAGCAGCCGACGCATCAACAGCATCTGCCGACACCGCAACAGCAGCAGCATCAAGCGATGCAGCAGCAGCAGCAACAGCAGCCGACGCAGCTTCACCAGCATCCGACGCAAGACGAGTGGAGGCCGATCCAGCTGCCACCGTTATGCCGGCCCCTCAGGGCCGAACAGCGCGGATCATATGGGCACATATGCCGATATCGCGTGCGCTTCTTACGCACGGGCCGCGGGAAGGGGAAGGAGAGAAAAAGAAAGAGAATAGATTAAACAAGTAAGAACGTTGCAGTCGGGCGCCACCGACTGCGTCAGACTCTGTTCCTGTTCGTCCGTCCGTCTTTCCGTATGTTTGAATGCGAGATTATTGAGATTCCTTTTTTGAGCATGTCTTTTACATCAATTTAGCTACAGTCATAAAATTTTACATATAGCTTTTTTAAAATACTATTTTGGTTTTTATATATTTTGGATACTGGCTCCACATTTCACAAAATCAATTTAATATAAGGTCAGTTGCAAATAAAGCCGCATTTACATTTTTTTTTAATTTTTTAGGTAAAACCGTATTTTTAATAAAATATAAGGATTTATGCAGAAAGTTTTATCAAAATCCATTAAGTAACATAGAAGTTATAAAAAAATAAAAAATAAAACATTTTATTAAATGATAATATCACGCGGCAGCGATGGGAATCGAACCTGGCTCACGCGCTTCGCATGCCACCGACTCTACCCACAACACCACGGCGTCTCTTGCGCGACTATGTGCCAAACTGAGTTTGGAAGTGTTTTGATTTGGTTAAACCGACTTGCGTTGTGGTAGCGAAGACCCTGCTTCAATCCCCAGTTAGGTCAACTAGAATTTGTTTTACGGAGGCTTACATTATGATTATTATTATTTTTTTTTTTCGTAAATTTAAATTTCATGAACAGTAACCCACATGTCAAATTTGGATGCTCTACGTCTAAGACTGTAGGAGATACAGTTTTACCCTATTTGCCACGCCCCAAATGTTCGTAGCTATATATAACATATATTTTTGGGTAGAGGTAGGATACTAGTATATATATTCCAAGTCCCAACTCTTTGACGGAAATATTGCCGAAATTATCACGGTTTTAGTAAAAGATATAGTAATTCCCGATTTTCCACGCCCCCAGAAGACGTGGATACATAACTTTTGACTTCTCTTAAGAGGAGGTCAACAGTATCCCACATGCAAAATTTGGACGCTCTAGCTTCAAAACTGTAGGAGATACAGTTTTATCCGATTTGCCACGCCCTTAATGGGCGTAAATATCTATAATATATATTTTTGATTCCGAGTGATCTACTTGCACATGTATTCCAAATTTCAAGTCTCTAGCTCTTAATACGCTCAAAATATTATAAGATTTATACAAATCGCTATATATATATATTCCCGATTTGGTACGCCCCCAGGGGGCGTGGGTATATAACTTTTTGATCTAACTTAAGGGAAGGTCAACAGTAACCCACATGTAAATTTGGATGCTCTAGCTTAAAAACTGTAGAAGATATAGTTTTATCCGATTTGCCACGCCCACAATGGGCGTAGATATATAAACTATATCTTAAAACGTCCGCGTGGTGTACACGAATATATATTCTAAATCCCATTTCTTAGACTGCAATATTATATATTTTTATTTATTATATTATATATTCCAAATTACAAGTCTCTAGCTTCTATAGTGTCCAAATGCTGCGCGTTCATACAGACAGACGGACAGACAGACGGACAGACGGACAGACAGCAAGACGGACATTGCACAAATCCAATAGACTCTTTTTCCCTTTGGGAACAGAGTCTAAAAATTGAAAAGGAATATACTTCATGTACTCACTGCGGGGTGAAAGAAGCTTGGCGGAGAAGCTGAAAAATTGAAAAGAGAAAAAGGGGTAATATTTTTCACACGGAGTGAATAATATGGAACCAGGCTTACCTTTTTCTTTCACACAAACGTGGTGACGCAAAACAGCTGATCATAACAACAGAGGATCGCTGGATCACGTTTAACAACACTAAGTGCGGTTAACAGCAGACGCAGTAATGCTGTTAACAGAACGCAAAGGTGAGCCGAGCGCCGAAATATGTCACAGCACTGCTTGCCGGTTACAGCTGGAGCAGAAATGAGTCACAGCACTGCCAGCTGTTACGGCACTGCTTGCAAACGGACGCTGGTGCGAGATGTTGGCGCGAAAATTTAAAATACGAAGGCATCGTGTTTTTCCCGAATTAAGAGGGGAGTGTGAGGAGCAAGATAATGGGCCAAGGAGTATATATATATATTTAGGCATATATACTTAAGGTTCCAGCTCCTCACATCAAACTCTTTAACGGTTGATATAAACACCGTAACGACATAGACACGCAGGAGTGGCTCTCTGTCGCACGCAGCTATAGGCTCGTGTCGCACACACAGGCAAACGGTTAGCCGAAGTGCCGTTCGCGTCTGCGCAGCGATAGCCGATACAGTCGCGCATACGCCAGACAAACGAAGGCGCCAAGATAACGGGGCTTAGGCGAATGGAATGTTTGAGAACATCACGCGACGCCACCGTTAAGTGGACACGAGCACCATAAGAAGGCCCCGGTCCAGCACAAAGCAGGGCCTGCCGCTGGCATATAAAAGGGAGAGGCAGCTGACGGCGAGGATGATTTAACAATATACGAGTGCAAGTGAACAATATACGTGAGAGTGCAAACAAACGCAAAGTGCCCAGGACCAACGAAGGACATCAAAGGACACCCAAGGACATCGAGGGATACGCAAGGACATCGTGGGACCTGAAAGGATCATACAGGACATCATGCCCAAGAGTCCCTTCAGCAACTACCGCCATCAAGACAGGACATTGGTGGACAGAATTCCCAGAATAGGCAGCTTTTAGCAAATCTTGGAGTGTGTGAGTGCTAGTTACAGGGTAGCCGTGCGGACTCAGAGTGAGTACACTATCGTTTGCGAATGCGTAGGAGTGCTCGAAGGTAAGCCAGCGAGTAGGAGAGCCTGTATGGAATCCGTCCGTAGCGCCGGAGTATACAGCAGCGAATCCTGGCGATCAGCCTAGCGAACCCAGAGCGAAACCTTTACGCGCAAGACAGACGTATCATACTCGGAAGGCCGGAGTGCCTTCGAAGACAGCGAATCACACAGCCAAGTGTGCCCATAGGAGGCGAGTCCTTGCGGATAGCAGGAGTACCTCAGGCAGGATACAACAATTTTGAAATTACATGATCATAAGCACCACGAAGTATATATATATATTGCTTAAACTTGAAACCATAAAAGACTTATTATTATCGCCAGGTGCCTACAAATATAAATATTGTTGGCACGAACACAGTCGACTGAACCTCTGCCCGGCTGGAACTCGTATAAGCGAAGGTTCGTTACAGTACGTTTTCGCTTTTAGCGACAAACCGCTTATACAAACGACATTTTTCATAATTCAACCGAATATTGCGGCGTGCCAACAAAAAATACAGCGAAATAATTCCAAAAAAACGACGCTGTTAGAAATGTATGTATTTATCAGTAATGCTGCTTGCTTGTGTGCTTATCAGCGCCACGAAGGTTCTTACGATCTCACTACTGTCTCTTAATTTTAACTGTCGCCATAGCAACGCAGTAGTCACCTTAGCAATGCTGCTAAGCGCGAGATTTTTTTTTTAAATTTTATGAGTTTTTTGATTTGATTATAAAATAAAATTGTTTTATTTTTAAACCTATTACGAACATAGCAACCATAAAAAAACAACAAAAAATTCTAGGATTCTACTGTATAAATAAAGTTATTTTCCCTAAACAATCTTTGCCAGCTAGAGTCTTGTTCCCACATTCTTCATCTACACCAATTATTTCATCACCTTCACAGTCGGCAAAATCACTGCATACGGGCAGCGGACTTATAAAGCTTAATATGAACAAATATTATATATATATGTTAGGATGACTCGAATGAAAATGTGGGGAGATTAAAACTCTAGTTGTATCGCAAGCAGCTGGCCATAGTAACCACAATAACTAAATAGTATCAATATTGGAAGAGCTTTGGGAAGCAAAAATGATATACTAGCATTTATTGTTCAAAATTATTCTCGATAAGTTTGCTCATTACTCCTTCCATTTTGAAAAGTATGTGTATGTAATATATGTTGCATATTTATGAACACATATTTTAAATTTTAGTCATTTTCATCATGTCTGTTGATAACTTGGGTCGTCATTCAAACGAAAAATATAATTCAGAAAGTTTCAAGAGAAATGGTAGCAAAAGGCTGGGGCTGCTTATGAACAGAACAGACGTCTTAAGAACGTTGCTGCACCTATTGAAAAGACGTTGTTCACAATATTTTTTACAAAAGCATATCAACGAAGTAATACAAAATTTATTGACTTATGCAAAAACCGGTGATACAGCAGTTGAAAAGAATATTGGGCTTTACATAGCAAAAGAATGAGGAAAATATTAAAATCTTGTATATGCAAAAATTAGTTGACTTGGAACCACAAAAAGTAGCTCTTTAAGAATTCGTATTCAAATATTATACTACTCCAAAATCTCAAATAAGGAAGCAAACTATTGAAGTACAGGGTGAAAAAATACCTCTATGATATTGAGTGAAGCATACTCCCACATACACAAAGACACCTGCAGACGCACGGTATGAGAAAGAGGCTATTATTAATGAGCTTCACGCACCAGCGAGAAAAAACTTCAAACGTCGAAGAGTTATTATGAAGCACATTGATAATCATTGGCAAGCAGACTTAGTTCAATTGGATAATTACACTACGTCAAATCATCGATTTCTACTAACAGTAATTGACACATTCTCTAAACTCAAAAAACGTAGAGGATGTTGCTAAGTCAATGTTGAGTACATTTAAATTAGGACGAATACCCAAGAACTTGCAAACTGATGATAGTAAATAGTTTTTCAATAGATCATTTAAGCAATTAATAACTAAATTTAATATCTTTAATCTTTAATCTTAGCCTTAATTGTTGAACGATTCAATAGAACGATGTGGAAAGAGTTTAGTTTTAATGAGACATATCGTAAGATCGACATTTATCAAAATTTAATTGATAAAAATCAATAGAAAACCTCATCGTACAATTAAAATGCCGCCAATAGATGTAAATCAGTCAAATGAACAGGAATTACTGAGCAGAGTGTACAATAATAAAAAAATATTTATCGACTCACGATTTCGTGGTGGTGATTATGGGCTACACACCAAACTGGACAACTGAGATTTTTAAAATAAGTAAAATACAAAAAAAATACCCACAACATATACATTACAAGACTATGAGGGGAAGCCAATTAAAGGAGGCATCTACGCTGAAGGGCTCCAAAAATCTCGATTTCCGCACACATATTTAGTTGAAACAAGTAAGAACGTTGCAGTCGGGCGCCACCGACTGCGTCAGACTCTGTTCCTGTTCGTCCGTCCGTCTTTCCGTATGTTTGAATGCGAGATTATTGAGATTCCTTTTTTGAGCATGTCTTTTACATCAATTTAGCTACAGTCATAAAATTTTACATATAGCTTTTTTAAAATACTATTTTGGTTTTTATATATTTTGGATACTGGCTCCACATTTCACAAAATCAATTTAATATAAGGTCAGTTGCAAATAAAGCCGCATTTACATTTTTTTTTAATTTTTTAGGTAAAACCGTATTTTTAATAAAATATAAGGATTTATGCAGAAAGTTTTATCAAAATCCATTAAGTAACATAGAAGTTATAAAAAAATAAAAAATAAAACATTTTATTAAATGATAATATCACGCGGCAGCGATGGGAATCGAACCTGGATCACGCGCTTCGCATGCCACCGACTCTACCCACAACACCACGGCGTCTCTTGCGCGACTATGTGCCAAACTGAGTTTGGAAGTGTTTTGATTTGGTTAAACCGACTTGCGTTGTGGTAGCGAAGACCCTGCTTCAATCCCCAGTTAGGTCAACTAGAATTTGTTTTACGGAGGCTTACATTATGATTATTATTATTTTTTTTTTTTCGTAAATTTAAATTTCATGAACAGTAACCCACATGTCAAATTTGGATGCTCTACGTCTAAGACTGTAGGAGATACAGTTTTACCCTATTTGCCACGCCCCAAATGTTCGTAGCTATATATAACATATATTTTTGGGTAGAGGTAGGATACTAGTATATATATTCCAAGTCCCAACTCTTTGACGGAAATATTGCCGAAATTATCACGGTTTTAGTAAAAGATATAGTAATTCCCGATTTTCCACGCCCCCAGAAGACGTGGATACATAACTTTTGACTTCTCTTAAGAGGAGGTCAACAGTATCCCACATGCAAAATTTGGACGCTCTAGCTCCAAAACTGTAGGAGATACATTTTTATCCGATTTGCCACGCCCTTAATGGGCGTAAATATCTATAATATATATTTTTGATTCCGAGTGATCTACTTGCACATGTATTCAAAATTTCAAGTCTCTAGCTCTTAATACGCTCAAAATATTATAAGATTTATACAAATCGCTATATATATATTCCCGATTTGGTACGCCCCCAGGGGGCGTGGGTATATAACTTTTTGATCTAACTTAAGGGAAGGTCAACAGTAACCCACATGCCAAATTTGGATGCTCTAGCTTAAAAACTGTAGAAGATATAGTTTTATCCGATTTGCCACGCCCACAATGGGCGTAGATATATAAACTATATCTTAAAACGTCCGCGTGGTGTACACGAATATATATTCTAAATCCCATTTCTTAGACTGCAATATTATATATTTTTATTTATTATATTATATGTTCCAAATTACAAGTCTCTAGCTTCTATAGTGTCCAAATGCTGCGCGTTCATACAGACAGACGGACAGACGGACAGACAGACGGACAGACGGACAGACAGCAAGACGGACATTGCACAAATCCAATAGACTCTTTTTCCCTTTGGGAACAGAGTCTAAAAAAGTAGTTCGCAAGAAGCAAGGTAAAGCGTTCTTAAAATGGCTGGGTTTCTCGAACGAACATAAATCGTGGATAGACGACTACACAAGAAAGGAAATGATGTAAAAACCTCTAAAAAACAAATTTGCCCATTTTAAGTGGTCATTCTGTGTGTGTTTATACCCTGAACCCATTGAAAATGGGAAATTAGGGTATAATGGTTTTGCAAAAAGTATGTAACAGGCAGAAGGAGGCGTGGCAGACCCCATAAAGTATATATATTCTTGATCAGGGCGACGAGCTGAGTCGATTTGGCCCTGTCCGTCTGTCTGTCCGTCCGTCTGTCCGTCTGTCAGTCTGTCCGTCTGTCCGTATGTATGAACGCGTCGATCTCAGAACATACAAGAGCTACAGACTTCAAATTTTGCATGATGGTCTGTGTATACAGCGCGCATATCGAGTTTGTTTTAGACATTCGATAAATTTTTCCGTTTCAATGATATCGATTTAAAACGATTCAGTTTTTTGACCATATCTTTTACATATTTTTAGCTACAGCTACCAGCTACTTTTGTTTTTAGCTTTTTGTAAATAAAATACATTTTCTATTTTTTCATATTTTGGATACCAGCTCCACATTTCACAAAAAAAATTTATAAAAAAAAAATTATCAAAGCTACAATTTAATTTTTTCAAATATTTTAGTGAAAAACCTTTTTTCAATAAATTAATAGCATTCAATGCAGAAAATTGCATTCAAATCCGTTAAGTAATACAGAAGTTATTAAAGGAAACATTGTAAAAGCACGCTGCAGCAGCCGATTTAGCTGTTTTTAATTTGACTTAATATTTGCATGATTTCTTATAAAATTGCATACAAAATGGTGAAAATTTTAGTAAAATTTTTGTGGTAAGCAAAAAAAAGGTTGTTAAATTAATATGACTGCATTATTGAAGACTTTTTTTTTTATTAAGAAAAATTTTGCAGAAAAATTGAGGAATTCAATACATTTTCCTACAAATCATAAAAAATTTGCCCCAAAAGTAAGCTTTTTTCCCAGCTTTTTTCTCCGAAAACTTGATCTAGCTTGATGTGTATACAAATGTGTGCACGTGTATATGTGTTTTATGTGTATTTGTGTGAATGTGTATATGCGTGGCTGTGTATATGTGTGCATGTGTATATGCGCGCAGAGGTAATATGTATAGATAAAAGATGTAAGCTAGGTTGTTTAAAACATCAGCTCGGACTTGGTTCAGGGGATCTCGTAGTCGGGCAGACCCGACTAGAGCTTTCTTACTTGTTATACCCTGAACCCATTGAAAATGGGAATTCAGGGTATAATGGTTTTGTGACAATGTATGTAACAGGCAGAAGGAGGCGTGGCAGACCCCATAAAGTATATATATTCTTGATCAGGACGACGAGCTGAGTCGATCTAGCCATGTCCGTCTGTCCGTCTGTCCGTCCGTCCGTCTGTCCGTCTGTCCGTCTGTCCGTCTGTCCGTCTGTCCGTCCGTATGAACGCAGTGATCTCGTAAACCACAAAAGCTAGAGATTTGAGATTTTAGATATATATTCTTGTATACCATACGCAGTACAAGTTTATTTTTTTTTTCGATAACTCATCCTATTTCCTTATTATCGATAACAATCGATATTTTGACTTTGTTTTTAAGCTATAACTTTTAGACCATAATACCTAGAGACGCCAAATTGACTATGTAGGTTGCTGTGATGTAAATACAGATAATAAACTTATTAAATTTTGGATACCTCTCCCCATTAGCCCCATAAGTGGAAAAAACGTATTTCAAATACTAGGGAGTTGGGATTTCGTATATATACACCTCTAGATGTCAATATTATGTCCTGAAAATTTCATTAAGAAAGTAGATCTAGAACCGAAGTTATTTAACAATGAATTTCTCATAATGCTGCATAGAATGCAGCCCAAGCGTAGCCGCTAAATCATCTACGCAGTAAGCGGCGCGCGTGCTTGTGTATGTATATGTGTGCGTGTGTGGGTGCACGCAGAGGGTAATATGTACCGGTAAAAGATATAAGCTAGATTGTTTAAAACACTGCCTCGGACTTGGTTCAGGGGATCTCGTAGTCGGGCAGACCCGACTAGAGCTTTCTTACTTGTTTTTTTTTGTATTTGTTTTTTTCTTAGAATGTAAAGTATGAAGTAACAGAAGGGGTAGCGCGAGATGCCTGCAGGACGGCCGCAAAGCAATGCTTCGCAGGCGCTATACGCCACCTGTGTCCTACTCGGTCCTCTCGATCCTGCGGAGCTCCGTCATAACCAGTGCCGCGAAGACACTGGTTGCGCGCCACGCTTCCTTAGATTCCAGCATGATCGACATCAGATTGTTTTTTCTGATGGATCGGCCCACTTCTTCCTCCAGTTGACGCCTCTGTTCGGAGAATCGTCCACACTCGAAGATAATGTGGTTTGCGTCTTCCACAACTCCTTCGCCACACCAGGAACACTCATCTGTGTTGTCGTGGCCGAAACGGAGCAGGTAACTCCGGAAGCATCCGTGTCCAGTTAGGAACTGCGAAAGATAGAACTTTATTTCTCCATAATTACGATTTATCCACGGCGCCAATTCCGGGATAAGCGTGTGTGTCCAATGCGTGTGGTCTCACTGTTGTTGCCTCTATTTAGCTTTTCGGATTCGACGGCCAATTCTTTAATTGGGAGCATACCAGCTACAACGAGGCCTGCATCATCAGAGACTGTTCTGAACGCGCAACTGAAACGAATAGCACATAGTCGGTAGGTGGCTCGTATACCTCGGCTATAGCTTGGTGTAGCCATCTCTTTTGACCATATGATGCTTTTGACAATATGATGCAGTACTGCTTCGTCTCATGCTTCCATCTCGTGCCTTGGATAGCAGATGTTGCTAGGCCAACTACTTTAGTCAACGCATCCGTAGTTGACTTGGCCTTGCGGAAGCCGAATTGATTCGGTCACAAGTCACCTGCGTTAGCAATAGCTGCTTCGATTCTGGAGCAGATCAAATTCTCCAGCACCTTTCCCATGTTGTCCAGAAGGCAGATTGGGCTATACGACAATGGTTCTTCAGGTGGTTTATCTGCCTTGGGAAGAAGTATCAGGCTCTGGACTTTCCAGATCGCAGGGAAAGTTTCCTGATTCAAGCACTCGTTGAAAAGCTCCACAAATACACCTGGGTGCAAGGCAAGATCAAGCTTTAGTGAGCAGTTAGGGATGCCATCTGGGCCTGGTTCTTTGCTGGGCCTAAGGCTTCTAGCAACACTCAGGATTCCGTCTACAGTTACTGCATCAATCAGACTGGATGGTCTCCGGATGGGTGGCAATGAATCTGTCACCTGGATGTCATTTTCTGCTGAGTCACACAGCTCCAAGAAGTAATCACGCTTGCTAGCCCGTATGGCCTTCTTTAGCTGACGTCTTGCAAGTTGGTATTCCAACTGTTTTTCAGCGAAAAAAGAACTTCCACATGCACGTTGATATCGTCTTCTGGTTTGGATGCAGGTGCGTCGCATGTCAGCAATCTGCTCATTCCAACAATACGTGGGTACTTGGTGACGCCGGTATTACTTACGAGTTGCCATGCTCAATCTGCATTTTGTGAAATTTATTTGTGAAACCATTTGGCAGGCTCTTTACTCTACGGCGCCGGAAGTCGCAAGGGACTGGATAAAAAACAACTGAATTAAAAGTATCAGCGCGGTAAGCTTCGAGAAAGTTTCCACATTGCTTCGCTGAATAAGGATGAGCTGACAAAAGTTAGGTCAATAATTGACCCATAGCCCACACGGCTAAAGGTATACTCGTTGCCCGAGTTCAACAGCGCCGCTTCCAAGGAAGCGAAGCTCTCTAGTAGCGCACGTCCTCTGGCATTGGTCGTTTGGCTGCCCCATTCTATTGTCCAGGCGTTGAAGGTATAACTTTCCGTCAACTTGCATCAACTACAAGATCATCCAGGATAGATTGAATCTCGTTTAGTTGCATGCTAGGGGCCAGGTAACAGCTATAAATCCACAGGCTGGCGTATCAGGCGCGTACGAACCCGTTAAACGACTTTACGTTTGATAGTAAGCTCGTTGGGTTTCCGCATATCCACAGCGCCGCCTTACCGCTCCTGTCTGCAGACCATGTCTTTGGCAACTGGTCTTACAGTGGTGGGGCTCGCTGAGTACGGCAACATCGATGCTCATTTCCCCAACAGTCTGCTCTAAGAGATCTTGAGCAGCTATGCAGTGGTTAAGATTTAGCTGTAGAAATCTTAACATTTCATTTTGCGGACAGCCTCGCGGTACGAAGGGCACTTTAAGCTGCCTGTGTATCCTGTCTCTACGCATTTGAAACAACCTCCTTTCAAGTCCTCGCCGCTTTTGCAGGTAGCCGCTATGTGCCCAAAATCCTGGCATTTGAATCAGCGTTTCGGTTGGTCTATACCGCGTATGCGGCATACAACCCATCCCTGGTTTTTGTCACTGCCAAGGGCCTTGCATACGGCTTCTTGTAGCACTTCACCGCTATGTTCCGGCTTCCTGTTTAGGCTTAATAGGAGATCGCTCTTTGCAGTTTTCCTGATGCCATGGACATCGCCAGGTGCTTTAGAGCTCGGGCCGTCTTGACCACTCTAAGCTTGTCTGCATAAGAACAGCCATCTACTGCCGTTAGGGTAATCACATCTGCTTCCTGCTTCCGCACTTTTACTGTTGACCAGTTATGAGGGCTCTTCGGTTCTTTAGGGACAGCGTGCTGTATTTGGTGCTCATGCTGAGTCACATGGATTGGCTTCTGGTGCCTCGGTTCGAGGGAGTTTTTCGCTGCTCTGGAGCAGAGTCCCTCGACCTCTTAGGCTTATTACTGCCGTTTTCTTCGAGCCAGGAAGTATCGCCATTGGCTCGGCTCTAAGATAGCGAGATAGCGACGGCGTTGTCTGCACTGAGCAGTTTCTTGCATCTCTTTTGCAGAAACTCACTGCCGTGCCTTGCAGGTTGACCAGTCTTGCCAGTTCCTCCCTCATTAAGGCATTAATATGCCTTTGGCCTCCGAACAGAGCCGTTAAGCCCTCAAGGCTCGCTTCTATCTTCCGAGACTGTCGTTGGGTCGAAGTCTGCTGTTGATGAGGTGATCTCAACAACGAAGAACGACGTGCAAACGCTCGAAGCTCGTTCTCCATACTAGCTTCCATGCTTAAGCTTAGCTGCGTTAAAAATTGCTATATTAATTATAAGCCCAGAAATATGCTATACTTTTGGGACTGTATTCTCCAATTTCTTGATGTGACCCCATTCTGCAGTCAGCAGGTTTTGCCGTGCAGTTACCAACACTACTAACAGCTGTTAGAGTGAAAGCAACTGCTGTGTTGTGCTATTTGGCGAGACAGCCAAAGTTTTCCAACAAGGCGAAAAAAAAACCGGCAGGGAAATGAAAATGGAATGCAAGGCACTCAGAGAGGACGCTGGCGCCCCTCCCTTAGGCCACGGAGTAATAATAAACTAATTTCGCCCGCAGTAGTTTTATTCTACGCCTTTAACCGATGGGCACACTTCGCCCACTAGTAGCACGTGTATTAACTTCGATTTCTCTTCACAGTGGAGACACCAAAGTCAATTTTGCGTTAATTTTGTGTTAAATTCGGAAGAGCACTCTGCGAACGCGTCCGTACTCTACGAAAAAAAAACAACTCCTGTGCTTCTGTGGGCATGTGTATATATGTGCGTGTGTTTGTGCGCGCTGAGGGTAATATGTATAGATAAAACACCTAGCTTTGTTTAAGACTTCAGCTCGTTCTTGGTTCAGGGAATCTCGTTTTTAGTGTTCGCGGCATGTTAGCAATGGAAGATGCCTCAGCACCGCCAGTTATGTCAGTTAGATTCCTTATCAGCAAAAGATTAATAAATATATTGTTGTTATTCGATATACAAGTTAAGTCCAAGCACAATCACAGTCACAAACGAGAAAAGTTGGAATTTTCTATTTTTTATTTTTTTTTTCACAGCGAAAATTGCCTACGTCTGTATTTGACAAGCAGACTTGCCAAGTAGTATATTGTTGCCCAGATATCGTATTAACTTCTATGGGTGGCTGCAAACCTCCAAAACTATCGAAATAATTTATCGCCATTTTTAGTATAAGCTACCCAGTTTGTAACTCCACATTCATTTCGCTATAGATCTTTACTCGGGTGTAGGGAATCCCTCACAAATACACCCACAAAGTTTGGTATGTGCTCATGAGCGAATTTCAAAATATCAATATTTGAGAGAGCCTTATTGGCTTTAGAAATTTTTTGACTGCGATTGTGATGCTGCACAAGTAGTTTTACCATATCCATTACGATTTGTTGGAAGGTAAAGTCCCTTTCCTAATGCAATGGCCTCCATCTTTCGATTGTGTCGCTTATTTTGCTCGAGTTATATCACAGCATTTTTGTTTTTGAATTACTCGCTCCCCCAGACGCAAGTCCTCCCAGTACTCCAAATGAAGATAAAATACCAATGAACGGTATGAAGCCTCCAATCTTGGGTAAACTAATGACTGAAGCTGCTATTATAGCTTCTTACACAGCTTCTTTTTGTTTCGTTTGATGGTGCTGTCGATGTTGATGTTGTTGTTGTTGTGAGTGTTGAATCCCATACCAAAAGATATTTTCACCTTTATTAAGTTTGTAACGAACCAGACGGCAGTTTTTCCCGTAATGCCTAATGCTAATAATTAAACATAGTATTCTGTTACCTAACTCAATTAGGATGTTAATTGTGGGACCGAGTAACTGTGGTGAAACAAATCTGATGCTTGACTTGCTTGAATTGAAATTTAAAAATATTTACCTATATTCAAAATTGTAATATCAGCCGAAATATGAATATTTTCACGTTTTCAGAAAGTGAAGCGAAGCGAAAGATAACTCAACAATGATTTATAATAATGTTTAGTGTGAAAACAGAATAATATACGTTCGCAATTTTCCATGGGCCGACACAATAATATTGATTCATTTTGTTTGTGTCAAACCTATACTCGCATCCCCAAACATATTGTGCATTTTAATGCAAACCTAATAATAGTGTTTAGACAATATGAAATTAATACCAGGCATATTTATCGGGATCATGTGGGTGTTGACATGAGCTTCGATAAATTCATGAAAATATGTCGATTGTGTTGGGAAAATAAATACGGCTTTCTAACCATAAGCAAATGAGATGATCTAGCCAAAGGACAATATAGGCAAGGCTTCAATAAATTTATTAACATTTACCGATTAAAGAATTACAACGATTAAAATATAATAACGTACAGCTCGATTCCGAACGTTGATGAAAAAAGTAATTTATTTCATTTTTGGATAGCATCCAATTCTTAATTAGTCATTAAAAGCAATAGGAATACTTTACGAGTGGACACATTTCCTTTCTTCAATAAAGAGCGTTCGATTGGCAAAATGCGTACAGTAGTAGTCAAGTTCTATTGGCGGCTAATAGTTACAGCTCCACTCCGCCAGGGAGCATTTTAAAGGTGAATGCCATCCGTTTGCCCGTAAACACTAGAGAGATACACACAATAAGGGTAGAAATAATTGATCAAGACGGTGATTCGATCACTTTGGGTGGCGAGAACGTAACACTTCGCATGAGGTTGCGACAATGATAACTTATAACAAAATCGCTTAGAATTTAATAAAATCATAAAGATCGATTAGAAGCGCTGCAGTGAGTTGATCATCGTCTTCGTCACCATCGACTAAAGCACTTACAGCTGTGAATAAAGTTTTTTTTAAAATCTTTAGGTCTTATACTTCGGAAGTGAACAATATGGAGAGGAATATCTTAAATGTACGTGAAAGGCCTCTCACCGATGATAGCATAACTAACAAACAATATCACACTATGTGCCTTATCATCAATCATTCAGTTCTAATGAAGACGTTCGAATTACCATACAAAACCAAGATCTATATGTATTACCCCATGATATCTTCCTTAATGTTGAGGGCTCAATCAAATTGTCAGACAATAAGGCGACACCTGCGGGTGTACTTAAAAATAATTGTAACGCATATTTATTTTATGAAATACGGTCAATAGAATTGAAATTGATTTCACACGATTAAACTATGTCTCCTTAAATAAGCATGAGAGTAATATGCTTCAAAATGTCGGTTGGTTTAATCAGATGACCTACCAACTATTAAATCTCAATGACAGGGCGTTTACCAATTTTGCGAATCGATTTAAATTGCTATTGGGCTGCGCTGAAAACTTTAAAAAGGTAATACTCAATTGTAAGCATGAGTTAATTCTAATTATGAATAAAAATATAAACATAATAAAGTCGGGGACGGCAATTTAAAAAAAAAATTTTTAAGATAACATGTCCGTATATAGCTTTATGCGATCAGACGAAGCTTAAAATATTTAATATTATTAAAAGTGGCTGGTCACTGCCCATGGCATTCTGTAGCTGGTACTACTACATGATTCCATCGCTCATTGATGGATCACAACACATGTGGAATGTGAAGCTGGCAGCCAATAGAGAGCGGCCACGTTTCAGATTAATTGTATTTATTTCTCAGGGCTCAATATTAGCGAAAAATCTAACAAATTTAAAAGTGCATTTAAACTCCGAGTCTTATCCATACGATGACCTAAACCTGAGTTTTGATCGTGCTCACTTCGCATTGCTGTATGAGATGTACACAAAATTTCAAGAAAGCTACTACATGAGAGAGCCTCAGCCACTTCTGACTTGCAAAGAAAAAATACATTGCATTTTCTGAATATACGTTACTGTCAAAAATAAAATCTCTCCCAACTTTGAATGGCTGCAACTTGGCCATATCAAAACTCGTATTGATCCCCTCTTTACAATAGAGTACCAGAAGTTAAACCCTGATTTTAGAGTACTTTTGAAATAATGTTAATTATTTGAAGATGCGATTCTTCCCAAAATGAAATCTCTCCCAAATTTGAATAGTTGTAATTCTGCCAAATAAAGTCCTCTCAATAAAAAAAGTTTTTAAGAATAGTTTTTATTCCCTCTTAAAATAGAGTACAAGAAGTAAAACATTAATATTTGAGCCCTTTTGAAATAAATGACATTTTCTGAAAATTCGTTAATTCAAAAACTTTCAATGGCTGTCACTCGGCCAATTGATGTATTACCGGTAAAAAGTTACGTTTTTTTAACTTGTCTGAATCCGCCCTTTAAAATAGAGTACCATAAGTTAGTACCAACTTCAATGGTTGGAACTCAGAAAAATAAAGTCCTATCGATAAAAAATAATGTTTTTTGACATTATCAGATCGCCTCTTTGAAATACCTTAATAGCAATCACCACTGATTTTTGAGTATTTTAAAACAAATAACATTTTCTGAAAATGGGTTATTCTCAAATATGAAATCACTCCCAACTTTGAATAGTTGTAACTAGGCCAACTAAAGGCCTATCGATAAAAAGTAATGGTAATTGAACACGTATAAATCCCTTATTTGAAGTGACGTACCAGCAATTAAACAATGGTTTTTGAGTACTTTTGAAAAATAAGAATTTTTTTAAAATTCGTTACTTTTAAAAACTGTGAATGACTGTTACTGTGCCAAATATAGTCCTAACAACAAAAAAGTAAAGTTCATTGAACTAGTGTTGATACCCCATTTAAAATATAGTGGATGTCAATCCCTGATTTTATAGCACTTTTCTAATAAATGGCATATTGTGCACATTCATGACTCTCAAAAATGAAATCACTTACAACTTCGATTGGTTGAAACTTGGCCAAATAAAGTTTTTTGAACTCGTCTATTTCCCCTCTTTGAAACGGGGTACCAGCAGTCAAAACCTGATTTTTGAATAGTTTTGAAAAAAGAAGCACTTTCTGACGATACTTCAAAAACTTTTAATGGCTCTTACTCGGTCAAATTAACTCCTATAGGTAAAAAGTAATGTTTTCTGAACTCTTCATTTTGTAAAAATTTGTTACTTTCAAAAT
This sequence comes from Drosophila gaucha, assembly GCA_035045545.1. Lineage (NCBI taxonomy): Eukaryota > Metazoa > Arthropoda > Insecta > Diptera > Drosophilidae > Drosophila > Drosophila gaucha. Next base: position 6,019 of record JAWNOY010000190.1, on the reverse strand, counting down.
AGAATCTCTCCCAACTTTGAATGGCTGTAACTCGGCCAAATGAAGTCCTCTCGAGAAAAGTAAAGATATTGAACTTTCAAACAGGCATTTGACCGGGTCTGGCACCTAGGCCTCTTATACAAATTAAATTGGCCCGACTTTGTATACACTTTACACCGCCGAGATGACTGTACCTTCCCTCAACGATGGAATGATCCTAGCTACATACTCACACGACACAGCCGTACTTTGTCGCAACGAATCGCCGCAAGTAACCTCTGCGATGACGCAAACGTATCTAAATGACTTCAATCGATGGATTAAACTCTGGAGGATCGGCATAAATACTCAGAAATTAGCGAATGTTACCTTTGCGACCAGAACCCAAATTCCAACAGTCAAAAAGGTAAATTATCTTAGTGTCACATTCGACAGAAGACTCACCTACTGAGCGCACATAACTCAAATATTTAAAAAGTGAAAAATAAAATTTAAAAAACAGCACTGGCTGCTAAGAAATGATAGCAAACTGTCGCTAGTCAGCATGAGAAGCATTTATAACGCTATAGTGCCACCAGTGTTATTCTATACTATTCCTCTTTGGGGTACTGTAGCACGAACTCAGATTTATAGAGTAAAAATTCCCAAAATGACATCTCTGTCGACGCACTGGAATCTGTTCTCATAGCAGCAGCCAAAATCTCAACGCCACAAGAGAGGAACGTGCAAACCATCCAATCGAAAACCAATCTGCAAATTGAACAACTTGTGTTGGAAAAGCGACGACTGCGACGAAACTGGCAGTACCACAGATCGCCATCATCAAAGCAACTGCTTAAGGAAGATACACGGAGACTCACCAGGGCTCTTAAGCGGGAAGAAGAAAACGCACAACATCGGTACATAGAGCAATTATCGCCAACCAGTACAAAGCATCCACTCTGGAAAGCTCACCCCAGTCTTAGCGCGCCGACTGAAACAGTCATTCCAATTAGAAACTCTATTGGCAGTTGGGCCCGCAGCGACAAAGACAGAGCCAGCACATTTGCCTCTCATCTTCGAAAAGTTTTTCAACCAAATCTTGCAACCAATTCATTTGTACTACCGTCCGCAGAAACTCACATTCAAACTGCGACCGGGCCAATTGAATTTCACCCGAATGAGATTGCCAAAATCATCAGAGAACAATTAAAACCAAAAAGTGTCCCGGCGAAGATCTAATAACACCAAAAATGATAATTGAACTTCCGAACTGTGCAATTTGCCTCATCTGCACTCTATTTAACGCAATTACTAGACTTGGATATTTCCCAAAAAAAAAGGAAAAAAGTCTGTCATCATAATGATACCGAAACCAGGAAAAGATCACACAACACCATCATCCTACAGACCAATAAGCCTTCTGTCATGCCTGTCAAAGCTACTTGAAAAATGCATCCTAACGCGTCTAGTTCCATATTTGAGAGAGCACAACATAATCCCAGCATCAATTTGGGTTTCGAGAAAACCATGGAACTATAGAGCAAGTTAACCGTTTAACATCAGAAATACGTACTGCATTTGAACATCGGGAATACTGCAGTGCGATATTTCTTGATGTATCTCAGGCATTCGATCGAGTCTGGTTGGATGGCCTAATGCACAAAATCAAAACGTTACTGCCTGAATACACTCACAAGCTTTTTGAATCGTATCTATACAATAGAGCATTTGCAGTGAGATGCAAATCTACTATGTCTGTGGACTACATTATAGAAGCTGGAGTTCCTCAAGGCAGCGTACTCGGGCCTACCCTCTATGTCCTGTAGACAGCGGATATCCCTACAAGCGTACGTCTTACAACATCTACGTTGGCTGATGACACCGCGATTCTAAGCCGCTCTAGATGCCCAGTTCAAGCAACAGTACAACTAGCTGATCATCTGGTGGTAGTGGAAAAGTGTCTAGCAGACTAGCGCAATAAAATAAACGAACAAAAGTGCAAACACGTAACGTTCACTCTCAACAGGCAAAGCTGTCCTCCGCTGACCCTAAACAACAAGCAACTTCCCCAAGCTCATTATGTTACGTATCTCGGAGTTCATCTCGACAGGCGCCTGACTTGGCGGAGACACATTGACGCAAAAAAAATGCAGTTAAAACTTAAAGCTAATAGCCTTCATTGGATCCTAAACGCCCGATCACCCCTATGTTTGGACTTTAAGGTCCTCCTCTACAACTCCGTTCTTAAACCTATCTGGACTTATGGCTCTCAACTATGGGAGAACGCAAGCAGCAGCAACATTTACACCATACAACGAGGACAATCCAAGATCCTAAGGACTATTACTGGGGCACCATGGTATGTTCGAAACGAGAACATTCACAGTGATCTGAACATTCGACTAGTAAAAGATGAAATAGCACACCAAAAAGCGAACTACACCATCAAACTCTCAATGCATCCTAACCATCTTGCGAGATCTTTATCTCGGGTATGCAACCAAACCCGTCTTCAGCGCAACGACCTTCCAGCCCAGCAATAAAACCTCGAGGCCCGTAACCTTCATTCAGTCAACATGACTGTCAATTATTTAATATTATTGTAAGATTTGATAAACTTATTGTTAGACTCCTTCAGGAGTAGATCCAATAAATAAAAGCAAAGTTAAAAAAAAAAAAAAAAAAAAAAAAAAAAAAACTTTGGATGGTTGTAACTCGCCCACTTTAAAGTTCTATCGATAAAAATTAATGTTTTTTAACTCGTCTAGATCCCCTCTTTGAAATGGCGTGCCAGCAGTCATACCCTGATTATAACCTTGCAAAAAGGGAATATTAATAAAAATGATCAGGTCGAGTTGAAATAACCATGTATGTCTGTCTGTCTGTCTGTCTGTCCGTCTGTCTGGATCAAAGCAACTTCCTCCGAGACTAATGAATGTACAGAGCTGAAATTTTGCACATAGGCTCCAATCGGCTGCAGACATTGTATAGCTCCCACAGGACAGATCGGTTTAAAGAAATTTGTTTGTAGAAAACTTCGGTGCTATTGAGGTCTAAAACTTGAAATGTGAACTATATACTCATGAATCGCACCCCCAAAAAAAATTTAGTATATACTTACCGTTAAAATTTGATATATATGTTACCGTTGACATGCTCAATAGATTGAAAAAAATAATATACATCTACTTGTTGGGGAGTGGCAAATCTGTTAATCAAATTTACACCAAGAGATAGAGACAGAAGTCAAACCCTGATATTTCTTATAGAAGTCCTATCGTTAAAAAGTAATATTTTTTAACTCGCCTGGATGCCATCTTTAAAATAGAATACCGGAAGTCAAACTCTGATCTTAAGGCACTTTTAAAAAAACGACATTTTGTGAACATTTGTTACTGTCACAAATGAAATCTCTCCCAGCTTTAAATGGTTGAAACTCCGCTAAAAAAAAAGCCTCTCGATAAAAAGAAAATTTTTTAAAGTTCGTGTTGATCCCCTCATTAAAATGGAGTGCCAGAAGTTAGCCCTGATTTTATTTATTTCAAATATTTGGCATTTCGTAAAGATTCGTTACTCCCGCAAATGAAGTCACTACCAACTTCGAATGGTTGTAACTCAGCCAAATAAAGTCCTATCGATAAAAACAGTGTGTTTTGAACTCGTCTATATCCCCTCTTTGAAATGGCGTACAACCAACCAACCAATTCCTGATTTTTAAGTACTTTTGAAAAAAAAAGAACTTTTTGAAAATTCATTACTCTTCAAAACTTTGAATGGTTGTAGCTCAGTCAAATAAAGCCTTATCGATAAAAGTAAAGTTCTTTTGCTAGTATTGATCCCATCTTAAAAATGGACTAGCAGAAGTCAAACCCTGATTTTAGAGTACTTTAGCAATAATTGTCATTCTCTGAAAATTCATATCTCTCAAAAATGAAGTCTCTCCCAACTTTGAAAAGTTGTTTTTCGGTTTTTTGAAGTCGTCCCCTCTTTGAAATGCCGTTCAAGCAGTCAAACCTTAATTTTTGAAGGGAAAAAACTATTTTCTTAATCTCTTAAGAACTTTGAAGAGGAACTCGGTCAAATCAAGTCTAATTGATAAAAAAAGTAAAATTTTTTGAAGTGTTGTTTATCCCTTCTTTAAAATTGAGTTGCAGAAGTCAATTACTGATTTTAGAGCACTTTTGAAATAAATGGCATTTTGTGAACATTCGTTACTTTTAAAAAATGAAATCTCTCCCAACTTTGAATGTTTTTACTGGTTCAAACGAAAAATAATGATAAGAAGTAAAGATTTTTAAGCTCGTATAGATCCCCTCTTTAAAAAATAGATTACCAGAAGGCAAACTCTGAATTTACAGCACTCTTGAAATAAATATTACAAATTAAATCACTTCCAACTTTGAATGTAGTAACCCGGCCAAATAAAGTCCTCTCCAAAAAAAAACGTAGTGGCTTTTTCTGAAAATTTGAAATCTCTCCCAAACTTTTAATAGTAGTCCTATTGATAAAATGAAATGTTTTTGAACTCGTCTAGATCCCCTTTTTTAAGTGGGTTACCAATTAAACCTTGATTTTTTATATATGTATTTTCTTTATCTTTATGGTATATATAAATATAAATTATGTTTTTTTAAAGTGGTTTTTAATGGGTTTGTTTACTTGGAGTATTGGGTGTATGTAAAGGGGTGTATGTTCGGGCGTCATATTAAATAAACATATATGCATACATACAAACATATATATATATATATATATATATATATATTAATACATAATTATTGGGTATGTTTTTTGGGGTGGAGGAGTTATTTACCGCTTTTTGAGTGGTCTATAAAATTCTTGAATGTGTGAATGATCCCTGCCAGCTCGCTAGAGCATAAACAAATTTTGGGGTGATCATTGTATATATTAGTAGATATATATTTTTGTGGGCTGGTTGTCAATTGGCATGCGCTCATGATTGATCCTTACGCAAGATCTTGCCGGAGAGAGGGTGTTGGTGTTGGGACGGCATATTTTATAAACATCAATAATGACATACAAACATATATACATATGTATAAATGACTTATCAATGTTAATATCGTAAGAGCTGTAAGTGACTGGATATAATATTCTGTTTTTTGTTGAACGTGCGCATAAAAGGGGGCGTTCGTTTAGAGGTGTTTTTGTGGGCATTTGTATAAAATACATACATACATACATATTACATAATGTGAGTTTGATTTAGCGAGGCAACCACGATACAACAAAAACGCAATTCTTTATTGGTTACATACATACATATATTTTTTACCCCACACTCATGGTAAAATTGCCTGAGGACTTTTGTACCAAGCGGGGCCTTCGGTGATAGCAATATTGCTGCGATGTCTGGAGATCAATACAGGTTTTAAAATAAATTTCGAGCTGTTCGTACATGGAGAGAGAGTTCTCAGAGAGAGTGTTGACGTGTTTTTTTTTTTGTGATCCGCAATTTTTTCATTTATTTAAGTCTAAAACTGCATTAAATTTTTTTGCTTCTTTATTTATTTTGCTTGATATAACAAGTGCTTTTTTTGTGCAAAGATTCGTCTGTTGGACTGTGAGTAACTTGTTATTTTGATTACTACTTTTTTTACGGCGTCTGTTGCTGCATTTTCGGCAATTTGTTTTGCTTTGATCTCTTTTCGAGTTTGGCTCTTCCTAATTTCAAATTTTACACTTGTTTGTGTGTGTGTTGCTTCAAGCAGTGTGATCATAAATTTTGAATGTGTTTCGTGCTTGTTCGTTTTGCTCTGCATAAAAATCCGCTCTTGAGTTTCACTCATTTTAATCTCTGTGCTTCTTCTTGCATTTCAATTTTTTCCCTCTTTTGCGCTCTCGTAATTTTATATTTTTTCTTTTGTTTTTGTGACCCCTGTTGTCAATAATGTCGTGCTGCAAGAAGTCTTGTACATTTCGCCAACCTGCTGATTCCGCACAGCCTCAATTCATTAGTTTCTGGCTGTGTGAAAATATTATGCATGCTAAGTTGTGCTGGTCTCACAGGGCGTGATTGCGACCGAATAACCGCAAC
>JAWNOY010000019.1:0-26419 GCA_035045545.1 Drosophila gaucha | reverse complement strand
CCGTCATATGATCTGCCGCAGACGCAGGGTACATTGTCACTTTGTTCATCTAGCACCAACAGGATGAGCACATCAGCAACAAAGGGCTTGGCAAATCGTCAATTTCGACACTTATATATCCACTGTATTAGGTTAGTTTCGAATGACACTTGGCAGAATAAAATCAGATCATATATTTGTCCCATCATACAAAATCCTAACAGTTTCAAGAAACCACCAACACCATCTCCTTCAAAGGCTCTTCTTGGCCCTTGAAGGAGATGGTGTTGGTGGTTTCTTGAAACTGTTTTAGGATTTTGTATGTGGACATTTGTGATTTTGATTAAGGACAAATATACGTCTGGTCTGTTTGACTCTCAATATGAATCTGATTTTATTCTGCCAAGTGTCATTCGAAACTAGCCTAATACAATAGTGGATATATAAGTAAAATGTCAAGTGACGGTTACCAAGCCCTTTGTTGCTGATATTGCAGTTACTGCTTATGTTGAGGTTCTTCATCCTGTTGAAGTGCTGACACTGCTCGATGGATACAAAGTGTTACAATGTACCCTGCGTCTGCGTTGGGTCATATACTGTTGGTCGGTATATATATATGTCTATATATATGAATATATATGTATAAAGTACATGTGTACAATGTAGTTTAATGTGCTCTGAACTTAAGTGGATCTATGTGTTGTTGATCTGTACATATGTCTGTATATGTTTGTAATCATATACTCATGTATAGAGTTGTTATATATGCACTTATGTGCATATACGTTTTATATATTAGATCTTGGTGGTTTGGCTAGTGGCGTGACTGATAAGGTAACTCGCGCTCGTGTCTCGTAGGGGGATCTCGTAGTCGGGCAGACCCGACTAGAGCCTTCATACTTGTTGGATTCATATTATTATCTGCCTTTATATATTTAAGAATTTCAAATTCGAACAAAGGTTCAGGGGATCTCGTAGTCGGGCAGTCCCGACTAGAACGGTTTTACTTGCTTAAAAATAAAGTACAATTGTGCACGATGGTCGATGTATACAGCGCGCATATCTAGTTTATTGTTGATATTCGATAACTTTTCCTGTTTCACTGAAATCGATTAAAAACTTTATCATGATTAAGTTTTTTAACCATATCTTTTGCATATTTTTAGCTATAGTTTCCGAATTTTGCACTTGGCTGCTTGTAAGTAAAATACACTTTATATTTTTTTTATATTTTGGAAACCGGCTCCACATATTAAATAATACATTTTTAAAAAAAATTATTTCAGCCACAAATTAAATTTTTAAAATTTTTTTAATTATAACCATATTTTTAGTACAATGAAATTATTCCATTCTGAAAAGTTTTAGAAACTCGTTAAGTAACATAGAAGTTATTTAAGAAAACATTTTGTCAATTGGCAAAAGCACGCGAGCGCACATTGTGCACACAGTCTATACGTGTACACACATACATACAAATGTGTGCATTCTTCTTTGAATTTTATTTGTTAAATCGCAATTTCAGTAGCATTGTAATTCTCGCCGCTGCTACTTTAGTGGCGTCTTTGTCACTAAGATAGATATGAAGAGTGTGGTGTAATGGCGGCTTGCAAGTGCGGAGTCGCAAGTTCATTTCCCGCTGCTGTCAACATTTTTAGTTCAAAAGCAAATTTTTTTTACTGTTTCATTCAGATTTTTCAATATAAGAGCGTTCTTACTTATTTTTTTATTTTGTAGGTAAAAATTTGATCAAAATCCGTTAAGTAACACAGAAGTTATAATTTTGTCAATTGGCAAAATCACGCGGCAGCAACGCGTTGCTTCTGGAATCGACCTGAGCTCACACGAATAAACACGGTTTTAGTAAAATATATATTAACTCCCGATTTGCCACGCCCCTATAGGACGTGGATACATAACTTTTGATTCATCTTAAGAGGAGGTTAAGAGTAACCCACTGGTCAAATTTGGACACTCTAGCTAGTATCGGAAAAATAATTAAATTTGATCTGATGCGGATAAACACGAGTTTATATTTTAACTCTAGGTTTTTTGGTTCTATAATACCAGATGCAAGTAAGCAAGCTTGTGGAGCAGTGTTGACTCAAACTTGTGGAGATAAACAACTCCAAAGAGCATATGCGTCAGTAATAAGAGTACACCGGAACAGAAGTTAGGAGCAATTCATTGGGCAATATGTCATTGTCAACCATATATATATGGCAAACACTTTACAGTGAAAACAGACCACAGACCATTTACATATTTATTTTCCATGATAAATCCCAGCTCTTAGCTGATACGCATTCAAGAATACATTCGCATTCGTCTTAAATTAAAAGAATACGAATTTAAAGTCGAGTACCTAAAGGGAAATGACAATTTCGTAGCTGATGCACTTTTACAAAAAGTACTGAGAATAAGAGGATCAAAGTGTTTATTGAAACATGTAAATACAGTATTAATGGAATTCTCGACTTAGTTCAATTTTTCGAAGGTCTTGAAAGGCAAGCAGGTGACTTAAAATCAACTCAAAGTGGTACCGAGCGATAAACTCTTTGAATCAGTTTCAATAGATACTTCTAAATATGGGCAATAAAAATTTAAAATTATTAAGAGTAGCGCTACTCAAGTCGGTAACCCTATTAAATGATCTAATAGATCTAGAAGTGATACTGTCTACGTAGGAGGTCAAACAGGCATAACCAAAACGCTAGCTAAGCTTAGATTAGAACAAGCATACATATGAGATAGAATAATGTTAGAACAGCGTTTGGCACAAAATAAGAAATATTACGAAAATTAAATTAAAATAATTGTTGGAAATTTGGTCATGTTAAGAAATGAAATAGGCCATAAGTTAGACCAGATGTATTTAGAACCTTTTACCGTAGAAACAATAGAGAATATATTATAATAATAGATAGTAAAACTAATGCATTGAGAGTTTAATGGCGTGTTTCGCTCTTTGGTATGCTATTTCATCTTTTACTAGTATAATGTTAAGAATCTGGAGCGGGTTAGAATCACGGTGTCGTCGGCAAACGAAGATGTTATAACGCGTACGATTGTAGGGATATTCGCTGTGTACAGCACATATAAGGTAGGCCTGAGTACACTGCCTTGAGGAACTCCAGCTTCTATTATGTAGTCCTCAGACATAGTATATTTGCATCTCACTGCAAATACTGTATTGTAAAGATACGATTCAAAAAGCTTGTGAGTCCTCCCAGCGAGACACAATGGCATTCACAGCCATGACAGAAGGCTTTTTGGTTTGTACGATGATGGTCTTGTGTGATCTTTTCCTGGTTTCGGTATCTTTAAGATGATGGACTTTTTCCATTTTTTTGGGAAGCATCCAAGTCTAGTAATTGCGTTGAACAGTGTACAGATGAGGCAAAATAACACATTAAGGAAGGTCAATTATAATTTTTGCGTTATTAAGTTTCCGCTGAGACACTTTTTTGGCTTTAATTGTTCTCTGATGACTTTTACAATCTCATTCCGGTGAAATTCAATTGGCTCGGTCGCAGTTTGGATGTGAGTTTGTGAATTAGTTGCAAGATTTGGTTAAAACTTATTTCAAAGATGAGAGGCAAATGTGCTGACTCTGTCGTTGTCGCTGAGGGCCCAACTGCCAAGAGAGTTTCTAATGGGTATGAATGTTTCAGTCGGCGTGCTATGACTTGGGTGAGCTTTCCAGAGTGGATGCTTTGCTGGTTGGCGATAATTGCTCTATGTACCGGTATTGTGCGTTTTCTTCTTCCCGCTTAAGAGCCCTGGTGAATCTCCGTGTAGCTTCCTTAAGCAGCTGCTTTTAAGATGGCGATTGTGGTACTGCTAATTACGTCGCAATCATCGCTTTTTCAGCACAAGTTGTAAAATTTGCAGATTACTTTTAGATTGATCGGTTTGTAGGTGTAGCTGCGGCAATGAGAATATCTTCTAGTGCGTCGACAGAGCTGTCAATGTCGGCTTCGATGTTGAACCGATCGTTTAGATTGATGTGGGAACTCACATGCTTCTTGTACATAAGATAATCGGTTCAATGCGTTGTGAGCCTATGTGCATTTTCTACGATTTCCGGATATTGGTGAAGATTTAATAGAAAAGGAGAGTGATCGGACGATAGGTCCGGGAGTGTTTCGGCATTTATCAGATTCCGTGCGGTGTTTTTTGTCACTGCAAAGTTGATTAATTCTGGTAGTTTTCAAGAGACTGCTGGCCAATATGTAGTCCTACCCGGCCGTCTGCATTATTGGACAAATATCGCTTTTTTGCCCACACCTGGTCACCGATGGTTTCCATGGTTTCCATGGCCTGGGAATTGCCATTTCTGTATTCCGACTGGGTTGGGGTGTGCCTCCCGTGCTATCACTTCCAGCGTCGTCCATGGACATAAAGCTCTTCGAACTCATCGGCGAGCAGCAAGACTGAGAAATTGGTACGGCAGAGCGTATGCACGTAGATCGTGGAGGCTGTTGTTGTAGATATACTTGAGCTTTCGCTCCGCGGCATAGCGTAGTGAGCACATTAGTGTCTGCATTTCCACCACATATATCTTAAACGGCTCTCCCATAACCTGTCGCCTCCGAGTCACTTCGTCCTTCAAATTTTGGAAGTAATCTCTGGGTGAAAAATACTTCTGTAAATATGCGACGAACGTCGACCATGGCATCCAATGCCTGTTGTAAGCTACCATTTTAGTACCACTTTAAATACCTTTCAGCAGCTCAGGCATAGCTCTCGGGACCAGGTCTAGCTTCTGCTTAGCCACTTTAGGGAATTCGGGTGCAGTTGTATTCGCTCCCCATGTTCTCATAGTCCTTGTCGTCTATCCTGTAGGCGCGTGGCCGCACTCGTCGATGGAACGATGAGTCTCGCGATGTCGTCAATGGCGTCGGTCTCCTCGCTATTTATTCTACTGTGGTCGGCGAAATACGGCCATATAGGTAAGCGAGCTCGGCGATCCGGAGTGAGTATGGGATTCTCCCCTCATTACCTATCCCCCATTCGCCAAACTGTGTCCGCGTCGCGTCAAGTGTGCCTGTCAGGCTTATGCCAAACTCTCAGCCATATCGCAGCACCTCCTCTTTTTTTAGGTTATATACCCACGCTCGGTCCATTTTTATAACTTTTACTGTTTTTCACTTTTATCAATATGGTAGTGCTCACTGTTGGGCGCCTATTGTAACGGAGCGAATCCTTAGTTTAAGCCGGGCTGAGATCAGTCGTATTTATAATTGTAGGCACCTGTGATAATAATAAATCTTGGTTATGTTTAAGTTTAAGCGTTATATTTTATACTCCGATTTAGTTATGTTTATGTATTGTTCACAGTTTCTGTTATCCCGCCTGAGATGCGCCTGCTATCCGCAAGGACTCGCCTTCTATGGACACACTTGGCTGCGCAATTCGATATTTGCAAGGCACTCCGGCTTTCCGAGTGTGATACCTGTCACTTGCCCGTGAAGGATTCGCTCTGGGTACTCCAAGTTATCGACAGGATACGCTTCTGTATACTCCGGCGATCCGCACGGATTTCATACAGGCTCTCCTACTGCTGTATTCACCTTGAGCACTACTACGTATTCACAAGAGACAGCGTACTCACTCCGAGTCCGCTCGGCTACACCGTAAATAGCACTCACCCACTCCAAGATTCGCTAAAGCTGCCTATTTGTTGATCCTGCCCACCAATGTCCTGTCTAGCTGGCAGCTGTTGCTGAATGTTGTGAATGTCTTGTGGTATCCTTTGATGTCCTTCGATGTCCTTGTGTATCCCTCAATAACACTCGATGATAATTTTTTCACTGGAATTTGCATCGACTTGCACTTTGACGTCTGTTCACTTTCATTTGTAATTTCGCTATCCGCCTTGTCTGCTGCTTTTCTACTTTTATATGCCAGCGGCAGGTCCTGCTTCGTGCCGGAACGGGGCCTGCTTACGGTGCTCGTGTCAGCTATAGCGCAGCCCCAAACGGCATCTCTGCTAACGGTTCGAGGCTCTGCCGTATGTGCTACACGAGCCCATTGCTGAATAGCCGAGTGCGACAGAGAGCCACTTCTGTGTGTGTGTCGCGTTTGTCGTTGCGAGGGTTGCTCCGAGTTTGTTGTGAGGAGCTGAGCTATATATATCTACCTCTATGGAGTTATATATCCAAATTGGCTCTCATATGGCCCCTCACAAGATAAAGACTTAATTCTTATCGCCTTGCAAAATTTTAGTCAGAAGTGTACAACGCATAGAAGGACTATATAATATTATATTCTTGATAAGCACGACGAGGTGAGTCGATAAAGCCATGTCCGTCTGTTCTTCTTTCTATCTGTGTTGTCTGTCTGTATAGCTGTCCCTCTGTCCGTCTGTCTGAATCGACGCAATCTCTTCCGAGACTATTACAGCAACAGTGCTGAAATTTTGCACATAGGCTGATATCCGATGCAGGCATTGTATATCTCGGAATTATCCGGATCGGACGACTATATCCTATAGCTATAGCTCCTATTGGACAGATCGGTTTAATTTTTATGACAATTGGTTGAACGGGTTTTTCAGTGCCACCTGAGTGGCATTAATGAGCATATCATACAAATCTTCTCCGTGGAAAAATGCATATACTAATTTTCATAATAATTGGTAAAGTAGTTTTTGAGTTCATCAATGACATACAGACAAACATTCATTTTTATACCCTGAACCCATTGAAAATGGGAAATCAGGGTATAATGGTTTTGTGACAATGTATGTAACAGGCAGAAGGAGGCGTGGCAGACCCCAAAAAGTATATATATTCTTGATCAGGACGACGAGCTGAGTCGATCTAGCCATGTCCGTCTGTCCGTCCGTCCGTCTGTCCGTCTGTCCGTCCGTATGAACGCAGTGATCTCGTAAACCACAAAAGCTAGAGATTTGAGATTTTAGATATATATTCTTGTATGCCATACGCAGCACAAGTTTATTTTTTTTTTCGATAACTCATCCTATTTCCTTATTATCGATAACAATCGATATTTTGACTTTGTTTTATAGCTATAACTTTTAGACCATAATACCTAGAGACACCAAATTGACTATGTAGGTTGCTGTGATGTAAATACAGATAATAAACTTTTTAAATTTTGGATACCTCCCCCCATTAGCCCCATAAGTGGAAAAAACGTATTTCAAATACTAGGGAGTTGGGATTTCGTATATATACACCTCTAGATGTCAATATTATGTCCTGAAAATTTCATTAAGAAAGTAGATCTAGAACCGAAGTTATTAAACAATTAATTTTTCATAATGCTGCCCAGAATGCAGCCCAAGCGTAGCCGCTAAATCATCTACGCAGTAAGCGGCGCGCGTGCTTGTGTATGTATATGTGTGCGTGTGTGTGTGCACGCAGAGGGTAATATGTACCGGTAAAAGATATAAGCTAGATTGTTTAAAACACTGCCTCGGACTTGGTTCAGGGGATCTCGTAGTCGGGCAGACCCGACTAGAGCTTTCTTACTTGTTATATATATAGATTTGGTTAATAACATTTGCCTTTGCGTCCCAATTTTTATCGTATTCTTCTTTTAGTATGGTAAAAATTTATTCCGTCGTAGTAGGCTTTATTCGAATAGTGAAGATGTGTTGGAAAAATAGCTTACGCTTACCCACAACTTGCTCAGTGTAATGGAGGCAAGCAAAGTAAATAGAGCTGACGTCCACCGAATGTGGACCCAGATTGTTATTGGTAAATACACATTAGTTTAATGGAGAATACAACTCACTTGAAACCATCCTTGTTTGCAGATAGAGTAAATAACCCGAACGTGTGACAGCTATGTAGCGCTGCCAATAGCCAAGAAAAGCATTCCGGGTGGGAGACAGACATAATTGAAGCTACCTGGTGTCTCGGATTTCATATCGATGATGACTGATGACTACAAGGTCAACTGCATGGAACACCATCAGCTAAAGAAAGAACAAAAGCTACAGGAAGTACAGCAGCATCAGCAACAGCTATCGCAACTTAAATTTAAGCAACAACTTAAACTTCAACTACGAAGTCAACCAACACAACACTTTCCAATTGAATCAACAGACACCATTTCCACGACACCAATTAAGGCAATATATCTAAAATCTTTTTAAAACTGCTGCAGATTCATAAAATATAACATGTTGCTGTTTCCATTACGTTTTTATACTCTGTTCCCAAGTATAAATATTTTTTCGATACGCTCAAAAAGAGCGTACCAAATGGGAAAATGCTTTTTCTATTAAAATTAAAACTGTTATTTTCGTGAATTTTGTAATCTAAAAGAATGCATGTGGGTTACTTTTGACATACCCTTATGATAAATCAAACATTGTTGGGGGCGTGGCAAATCGGGAGCTTATGTATATCAATTTGTATAAATCCTATAATAATATGGGCTGGAAACTCGAAACTTTGGAACATATATGTATTATAGTAAATAAAGTTACGTCCATTGGAGAGTGGCGAATGGGATAAAACTGTATCTCCTACAGTTTTAGAGGTTTAGAGCTAGATCGTTCGAATTTGGCATTGGAATTATTGTTGACACACTTAAAATAAATCAAGTCTCTGGCCTTAATCTCCTATTAAATATTGGACGATTTATGCTAAGCATTATATAGACTCCTGATTTGCCAGGCCCCTTTTATGCATGAATTTATAAATTTTTGATCTGTAGAAGGGAAGGTCAAAATTATATTGCTTTCCGTACCGTAGCTATATATACTATATCTTCTTGTATGGGGGTGCGATTAAAGTTTATAAATTCTAATTGCCGTCACCTGGAATCGTACCTGGGTCCTCTCTTCAACGCGATGCCTGTATATTTCGTGTGAATGCATGTGGTTACACGTATAGGGCAAATGACATACACGCACCAAATCAAAATCAGATGCTCTACGAGCTCGCCGATGCTGCGCTAAAGAACACACGATATTTTCTAAACAAGTATGAACGCTCTAGTCGGGTCTGCCTGACAACGAGATCCCCTGAACCAATTCCGAGGCGGAGTTTTAAACAATCTAGCTTACATCTTTTATCTGTACATATTACCCTCTGCACGCACACACACACGCACACATATACATACACAAGCACGCGCGCCGCTTACTGCGTATATGATTTAGCGGCTGCGCTTGGGCTGCATTCTGGGCAGCATTATGAGAATTTGATTGTTACATAACTTCGGTTATAGATCTACTTTCTTAATGAAATTTTCAGGACATAATATTGACATCTAAAGGTGTATATATGCGAAATCCCAACTCCCTAGTATATGAAATACGTTTTTCCACTTGTAGGGCTAATGGGGGGAGGTATCCATAATTTAAAAAGTTTATTATCTGTATTTGCACCACAGAAACCAACATAGTCAGTTTAGTATCTGTAATTATTATGGTCTTTAAGGTATAGCTTAAAAACAAAGTCATAATATCGATTGTTATCGATAATAGGGAAAAAATAAATAAACTTGCGCTGCGCATGGTATACAAGAATATATATCTAAAATTTCAAATTTCTAGCTTTTGTGGTGTACGAGATCGCTACGTTCATACGCTAGCGCATTGCTAGCACCCACAAGCTGCATGCTCTCGCTGGATTCTGGACGTGGGTCTTCGGGCGTTCCCTTTGCGTCCTTGGAGCTGGTCTTGGCCTTGCCATTTGGGTCTCCCGATTGTGTGTCCCTCACATGCTATCACTCCCAGCGTCGTCCATGGCCATAAATCGCGTCCTATTTGGCCGATTTTGCTGGCACAGCTTCTCTCGATCTTTTTCGAGCTCTTCGAACTCATCGGCGAGCAGCATCAGCTACGTCAGACTGCGGAATCGGTACGGCCGAGCGTATGCACGTAGAGCGTGGAGGCTGTTGTTGTAGATATACTTGAGCTCTCGCTCCGCTGCATAGCGTAGTGAGCGCGTTAGTGTCTGCATTTCCACCACATATATCTTAAACGGCTCTCTTATAACCTGTCTGGGTCGAAAATTCTTCGAATATAGCTCTATGGACCAGGTCCAGTTTCTGCTTAGCCACTTTAGGGAATTCAGGTGCAGTTGGATTCGCTCCCCATGTTCTCAGAGTCCTTGTCGTCTATCCTGCAGGCGCGTGGCCGCACTCGTAGATGGAACGCTGAGCCTCGCGATGTCGTCAATGACGTCTGTCTCCTTGCTATCTTCTTCTACTGCTACTGTTGTCACTCTTCTGTGGACGGCGAAATACGGCCATATAGGTTGGCGAGCTCGGCGATCCGGAGAGAGTATGGGATTCGCCCCTCATTACCTATCACCCATTCGCCAAACTGTGTCCGCATCAGCCATATAGCTCAGCCATATCGCAGCACCTCCTCTTTTTTTAAGTTATATACCCACGCTCGGTCCATTTTTATACCCTTGCAAAAAGGGTATATTAATTTTGGTCAGGAGTTTGCAACGCAGAGAAGGAAGCATCTCCGACCATATAAAGTATATATATTCTTGATCAGCAAGACGAGCTGAGTTGATATAGCCATGTCCGTCTGTCCGTCTGTCCGTCTGTCCGTCTGTCTGGATCAACGCAATCTCCTCCGAGACTATAAGAGCTACAGAGCTGAAATTTTGCACATAGGCTGGAATGTGCTGCAGGCATTGTATATCTCGGAATCATCCGGATCGGATGACTATATCCTATAGCTCCCATAGGACAGATCGGTTTTAAGAAATGTTTTAGTGGGATAACTTCGACGTTATTAAAGTCAGAGACTTGATATTTGGAAGATATACTCCTGATATGCACCCAAATACAAAAAGATATAGATTATATATCTACGCCCTTTGGGGGCGTGGCAAATCGGATAAAACTATATCTTCTACAGTTTTGAAGCTAGAGCATCCAAATTTCGAAAGTAATATTTTTTTGGCCTCCCCTTTAGATTAATCAAAAATTATATATCCACGCCTACTTGGGGCGTGGCAAATCGGGAAAGTCTATATAGTGCTTAACATAAATCCTTCAATATTTTGGATGCTGTTAAAGCCAGAGACTTGAAACTTAAAACATATATTTGTATCAACCACCCCTAGAAAAAAAAATAAAGAATATATATCTACGCCCATTAGGGGCGTGGCAAATCGGAAAAAACTATATCTTCTACAATTTTATACCTAGAGTTCCAAAAATTGACGCAGACATTAGGCTTGACCGTTTCGACAAAATTATAAAAACTTATATATATCCGCCTCTTGGGGGCGTGGCAAATCGGAGAAAACTAAATCTTCCAAAGTCTTATAGGTAGAGCTTCAAAATTTGATATATAGGTTACTGTTGCCCTGCTAATAGATTGCCCAAAAATGATATATATCCAATTGTTGGGGGCGTGGCAAATCAGAGAAAACTATATCTATATCCTTTACAATTGCAAGGGTATTACCAAACTTCGGCATGGCCGAAGTTAGCCCATCCCTCTAGTTATAACTTTTGTTGTTTTTTTCTTTTATCAATATCGTAGGGATCCACGTTGGGCGCCTGTTGTAACGAATCGAATCCTTAGTTTAAGCCGGGCTGAGATCAGTCGTATTTATAATTGTAGGCACCTGTGATAGTAATAAATCTTGGTTATGTTTAAGTTTAAGCGTTATATTTTATACACCGATTGAGTTATGTTTATGTATTGTTCACAGTTTCTGCCTGCTTTCTGCAAGCACTCATCCTCTATGGGCACACTTGGCTGTGCGATTCGATATTTGCGAGGCACTCCGGCTTTCCGAGTGTGATACCTCTCTCTTGCCCGTGAAGGATTCGCTCTGGGTACTCAAGTTATCGCCAGGATACGCTTCTGTATACTCCGGCGATCCGCACGGATTTCATACAGGCTCTCCTACTGCTGTATTCACCTTGAGCACTACTACGTATTCGCAAGAGATAGCGTACTCACTCCGAGTACGCACGACTGCTTCGCAAATAGCACTCACACATTCCAAGATTTTCCAAAGCTACCTATCTGCTAAAGCGTGAGGTCTTGTGGTGTCCTTTGATGTCCTTCGATGTCCTTGTGTATCCCTCAATAACCCTCGATGATAATTTTTTCACTGGAATTTGCGTTGACTTGCACTTTGACGTCTGTTCACTTTCATTTGTAATTTCGCTATCCGCCTTGTCTGCTGGTTTTCTACTTTAATATGCCAGCGGCAGGCCCTGCTTCGTGCCGGCACGTGGCCTGCTTATGGTGCTCGTGTCAGCTATAGCGCAGCCCCAAACGTCATCTCGGCTAACGGTTCGTGGCTCTGCCGTGTGTGCTACACGAGCCCATTGCTGAATAGCCGAGTGCGACAGAGAGCCACTTCTGTGTGTGTGTCGCGTTTGTCGTTGCGAGGGTTGCTCCAACAATTATAGAGTTTGTTGTGAGGAGCTGAGCTATATATCTACCTCTATGTAGTTATATATCCAAATGCGCTCTCAAATGGCCCCTCACAAGCTTAAGACTTAATTTTTATCGCCTTGCAAAATTTTAGTCAGAAGTGTGCAACGCATAGAAGGACTATATAAAGTATTATATTCTTGATAAGCACGACGAGGTGAGTCGATAAAGCCATGTCCGTCTGTTCTTCTTTCGATCTGTGTTGTCTGTCTGTGTGACTGTATATCTGTCCCTCTGTCCGCCTGTCTGAATCGACGCAATCTCTTCCGAGACTATTACAGCTACAGTGCTGAAATTTTGCACATAGGCTGATATCCGCTGCAGGCATTGTATATCTCGGAATTATCCGGATCGGACGACTATATCCTATAGCTCCCATAGGACAGATCGGTTTAATTTTTATGACAATTGGTTGAACGGGTTTTTCACCACCTGAGTGGCATTAATGAGCATATCTTACAAATCTTCTCCGTGGAAAAATACATATACTAATTTTTATAATAATTGGTAAAGTAGTTTTTGAGTTCATCAATGACATACAGACAAACATTCAATTTTATATATATAGATTTGGTTGATAACATTTGCCTTTGCGTCACAATATTTGGCGTTTTCGTCTTTTAGAATGGTAAAAATATATTCCGTCGTAGTAGGCTTTGCCCGAATAGTCGAAAATAGCTTACGCTTACCCACAACTTGCTCAGTGTAATGGAGGCAAGCACAGTGAATAGAGCGGACGTTCACCGAATGTGGATCCAGATTGTTACACAAACAGGAATTGACAATACAGCTCTGAGGAATGGGAGGAAAACTATGAAGAATTCTGTAAATGCATGCAATCCACCGTGAAACCGTATATCAGAATTCAAAACGTAAATGCACATTAGTTTAATGGAGAATACAACTCACTTGAAACCATCCTTGTGTACAGAAAGAAAATAACACGAATGCGTGGCAGCTATGTAGCGCTGCCAATAGCCAAGAAAAGCATTCCGGGTGGGAGGCAGACATAGTTGAAGCTACCTGGTATCTCGGATTTCATATCGATGATGACTGACGATTTGCAGGTCAACTGCATGGAACATCAGCTAAAGAAAGAACAAAAGCTACAGTAAGTACAGCAGCAGCAGCAACAGCTACCGCAACTTAAATTGCAACAACTTAAACTTCAACTACAAAGTCAACCAACACAACTTTTTCCAATTGAATCAACTGAGATCGTTTTCACGACACCAATTAAAGCAATACATCTTAAATCTTTTTAAAGCAGGGCTGCAAATCCATAAAATATAATTTGCTGTTTCCATTACCTTTTTATACTCTGTTTCCAAGTATAAGTATTTTTTCGATACGCCCAAAGGGAGCGTGGCAAATGAGGAAATGCTTTATCTATTAAATTTAAAACTGTTATTTTTCGCAATATTGCCGTCTTAGAGTTCAGATTTGGAATATATACACTAATATCCTATCTCTACCAAGAAAGATATGTAAGTCTGTATTTCCTTCAGTCTTGGATTTTGAGAATTCAAATTTGGTCAAGAAATTAAAAAAATTAAAACTAGAGGGATGGGCTAACTTCGGCCATGCCGAAGTTTGGTAATACCCTTGCAACTGCAAAGGATATAGATACAGTTTTTTCTGATTTGCCACGCCCCCAACAATTGGATATATATCATTTTTGGGCAATCTATTGAGCAGGGCAACAGTAACCTATATATAAAATTTTGCAGCTCTACCTATAAGACTTTGGAAGATATAGTTTTCTCCGATTTGCCACGCCCCCAAGAGGCGGATATATATAATTTTTCATAATTTTGTCGAAACAGTCAAGCCTACCGTCTATGTCAATTTTTGGAGCTCTAGGTGTAAAATTGTAGAAGATATAGTTTTATCCGATTTGCCACGCCCCTGATGGGCGTAGATATATATTCTTTATCTTTTTTTCTAGGGGTGGTTGATACAAATATATGTTTTAAGTTTCAAGTCTCTGGCTTTAACAGCGTCCAAAATATTGAAGGATTTATGTTGACCACTATATAGAGTTTCCCGATTTGCCACGCCCCAGTAGGCGTGGATATATAATTTTTTGATCAATCTGAAGGGGAGGATAAAAGTATATTACTTTCTAAATTTGGATGCTATAGCTTCAAAACTGTAGAAGATATAGTTTTTTCCGATTTGCCACGCCCCCAAAAGGCATAGATATATATTCTATATCTTTTTGTATTTGGGTGCAACTCAGAAGTATATGTTCCAAAGTTCAAGTCTCTGACTTTAATAACGTCGAAGTTATCCGACTAAAACATTTCTTAAAACCGATCTGTCCTATGGGAGCTATAGGATATAGTGGTCCGATCCGGATGATTCCGAGATATACAATGCCTGCAGCACATTCCAGCCTATGTGCAAAATTTCAGCTCTGTAGCTCTTATAGTCTCGGAGGAGATTGCGTTGATCCAGACAGACTGACAGACGGACAGACGGACATGGCTATATCAACTCAGCTATTCTTGCTGATCAAGAATATATATACTTTATATGGTCGGAGATGCTTCCTTCTCTGCGTTGCAAACTCCTGACCAAAATTAATATACCCTTTTTGCAAGGGTATAAAAAATGGCCTAACTTCGGCATGGCCGAATGTAATTCCCTAGCAATTGTAAAGGATGAAGATATAGTTCTCTCTGATTTACCAGGCCCCAACAAGTGGATATATGCCATTTTTTGTCAATCTATTGAACAGGACAACAGTAACCTTTATATTAAATTTTGAAACTGTAACTATAACATTTTAGAAGATACAGCTTTCTCCGATTTTCCATGCCCCAAAGATGAGGATATATATAATTTTTCATATTTTGTCAAAAGGTTAAGCATTACATTTTTGTCAATTTTTGGGACTCTAGGTGAAAAATTGTAGAAGATACAGGTTTTTTCCAATTTTACACATAGGCGTATATATATATTCTATATTTAGACTCTGTTCCCAAAGGGAAAAAGAGTCTATTGGATTTGTGCAATGTTCGTCTTGCTGTCTGTCCGTCTGTCCGTCTGTCCGACTGTCCGTCTGTCCATCTGTCTGTATGAACGCGCAGCATTTGGACACTATAGAAGCTAGAGACTTGTAATTTGGAATATATACTCGTGTGTATCCGCGTCAGATCAAGTTTGAGTATTTTTCCGATACGCCCACAGGGGGCGTGGCAAATCGGGAAATGCTATATCTATTAAGACTAAAACGCTGTTATTTTAGTCAATATTGCAGTCTAAGAAATGGGATTTAGAATATATATTCGTGTACACCACGCGGACGTTTTAAGATATAGATTATATATCTACGCCCATTGTGGGAGTGGCAAATCGGATAAAACTATATCTTCTACAGTTTTGAAGCTAGAGCATCCAAATTTGGCATGTAAGTTACTGTTGACCTTCCCTTAAGCTAAATCAAAAAGTTATATACCCACGCCCCCTGGGGGCGTATCGAATCGGGAATATATATATAGCGATTTGTATAAATCTTATAATATTTTGAGCGTATTAAGAGCTAGAGACTTGAAATTTGGAATACATGTGCAAGTAGATCACTCGGAATCAAAAATATATATTATAGATATTTACGCCTATTAAGGGCGTGGCAAATCGGATAAAACTGTATCTCCTACAGTTTTGGAGCTAGAGCGTCCAACTGTTGACCTCCTCTTAAGATAAGTCAAAAGTTATGTATCCACGTCTTCTGGGGGAGCGGCAAATCGGGAATTACAATATCTTTTACTAAAACCGTGATAATTTCGGCAATATTTCCGTCAGAGTTGGGGCTTGGAATATATATACTAGTATCCTACCTCTACCCAAAAATATATGTTATATAGCTACGCCCATTTGGGGCGTGGCAAATAGGGTAAAACTGTATCTCCTACAGTCTTAGACGTAGAGCATCCAAATTTGACATGTGGGTTACTGTTCATGAAATTTAAATTTACTAAAAAAAAAAAAATAATAATCATAATGTAAGCCTCCGTAAAATAAATTCTAGTTGACCTAACTGGGGATTGAAGCAGGGTCTTCGCTACCACAATGCAAGTCTGTTTAAGCAAATCAAAACACTTCCAAACTCAGTTTGGCGCATAGTCGCGCAAGAGACACCGTGGTGTTGTGGGTAGAGTCGGTGGCATGCGAAGCGCGTGACCCAGGCTCGATTCCCATCGCTGCCGCGTGATATTATCATTTAATAAAATGTTTATTTTTATTTTTTTATAACTTCTATGTTACTTAATGGATTTTGAAAAAACTTTCTGCATAAATCCTTATATTTTATTAAAAATACGGTTTTACCTAAAAAATTAAAAAAAATGTAAATGTGGCTTTATTTGCAACTGAACTTATATTAAATTGATTTTGTGAAATGTGGAGCCAGTATCCAAAATATATAAAAACCAAACTAGTATTTTATTTTAAAAAAGCTATATGTAAAATTTGATGACTGTAGCTAAATTGACGTAAAAGACATGCTCAAAAAAGGAATCTCGATAATCTCGCATTCAAACATACGGAAAGGCGGACGGACGGTCTACATATTTATTGAGCCTACACACCTTTAACAGGAACAGAGTCTGACGCAGTCGGTGGCGCCCGACTGCAACGTTCTTACTTGTTTTTTCTAGGAGTGGTTCATACAAATAGATGTTTTAAGTTTCAAGTCTCTGGCCTTAACCTCCTACTAAATATTGGAGGATTTATGCTAAACTCTATAAAGACTCCTGATTTTCCAGGCCCCTAGTATGTGTGGATTTATAAATTTTTGATCTGTATGAAGGGAAGGTCAAAATTATATTGCTTTCCAAACATAGATGTTCTACCTCTAGCCTGTAGAAGATATAGTTTTACCCGGTTTGCCACTCTCCCAAAGAGCGTAGCTATATATACTATATCTTCTTGAATGGGGGTACGATTCATAAGTATATATTCAAAATTTCACGTTTATGACTATAAAGTTTATAAAAACTAATTGCCATCACCTGGAATCGCACCTGGGTCCTCTCTACCACGATGCCAGTCTATTTCGTCTGAATGCATGTGTGCACACGTATAGGGCAAATGACATACACGCACCAAATCAAAATCAGATGCTCTACGCGCTCGCCGATGCTGCGCTTAACAACACACGATATTTTCTAAAAACCAGTCGGATATGTATATTTATTCTTATTAATTTTCGCACATATTAAGTAGATTAAAAACAAATTTACAGAAAAAAGTAAAACCTATTTAAACAAGTAGATTCCGTCTTTTATCTATAAATATTACCCTCTGTGCGCACATACACACGCAAACATATATGCACACACAAGCATGCTCGCCGATTACTGCGTAGCTGATTTGAACGCATGTGTGCACACTTATAGAGTAAATGCCGAGTGCATTTGTCAATTGACAAAATATTTTCTTAAATAACTTCTGTGTAACTAAACGGATTTTGATCAAGTTTTCATTAAATTCATTAAATGCTGTATTTTATTTATTTAAAACTTAATGTAAAATTTGGTGGCTCCTGCCAGAAAGAAGTAACAGACATATTAAAAAAAACTGAATTTCGATAACGTTTTAAATCGATACCATCGAAACGTGTAAAGTTATTGAATATCTGCGACAAGCTCGATATGTGCGCTGTATACAAGCAACTTCGTGTAAGATTTCAAGTCTAGGGTCCAATCTTCTGCAGGCATCTTTGGAATCATCCTGATCGGAGCACTATATCATGTACCTCTCATATGAAATATTGGTTTTAAAAAATCTTTTAGTGGGAAAATTTCGACGTTGTTAAGGTTAGAGATTTGATATTAGGACCATATATTTGTTTCTCTCACCTCCATACAAAAATATATAGAAAAAAATATATATAAAAATATATGGAGCTAGGTCAATTGGATGCGTGGAAAACCGTGTAAAACTATATCTTCCTCAGTTTAATAGCTAGAACATCCAAATTAAGATCAATCAAGAAGTTATATATCCACGACCACAAGGGGCTTGGAAAATCGGAAAGTTTATCTAGTGCTTAACATAAATCCTGTAATATTGTGGGCGCTGTAAGAGCCAGAGTCTGAAACTTAAAACATATATTTTTATGAACCGCTATCATACAAAAACATAGTTTATTAACCTACGCCCATTAGGGCGTGCCGAATCGGTAACAACTGTATTTTACACTTAGAAACCCAAAAGTTAACAACAAAAATTATGTACATCCGCCTCTTTGTAGCGTGGTAAATGGGAGAAAATTATATCTTCCAAAGTATTACAGCTAAATCCCGAAAATATGACATATAGGTCAAAAACTACTAAATACGTCAATCTTTACTTGACAAATCACAAAAAAAGTAGTTATATCTTTTAGAATTACAAGTGTATTACTAAACTTCGGCATGGTCGAAATTAGGACATCCCTCCAGTTTTTTTTAACAAAACCAATAAACCTTGATTTTCCATTTTTAATGGGTTCAGGATATAACAAGTAAGAACCCCCTAGTGGGGTATAGGATATCCAATGAACCAAGTTCGAATTGGTGTTTTATACATATTAACATTTGAGCGTACACACACGCACACATATACACATGCACACACAAGCACTCACGCCGCTCACTGCATAATTGACTTAGCGTCTTCGTTTGGGCTGCATTCTGGGCATCACTGTGAGAAATTGACTGCCTAATAACTTCAGTTCTAGATTTACTTTCTTAATGAAATTTTCAGAAAATATTATTGACATCCAAACATGTGACATCTGAATATATGCCAAATACCATCACCCTAGTATTTTAAATACGTTTTCACCACTTTTGGTGCTAATGGGAGGAGGCTCGTAGTCTATATATAGTATATTAGATATATATATTGTTATACCCTTGCAAAAAGGGTATATTAATTTTGGTCCGGAGTTTGCAACGCAGAGAAGGAAGCATCTCCGACCATATAAAGTATATATATTCTTGATCAGCAAGACGAGCTGAGTTGATATAGCCATGTCCGTCTGTCCGTCCGTCCGTCTGTCCGTCTGTCTGGATCAACGCAATCTCCTCCGAGACTATAAGAGCTACAGAGCTGAAATTTTGCACATAGGCTGGAATGTGCTGCAGGCATTGTATATCTCGGAATCATCCGGATCGGATGACTATATCCTATAGCTCCCATAGGACAGATCGGTTTTAAGAAATGTTTTAGTGGGATAACTTCGACGTTATTAAAGTCAGAGACTTGATATTTGGAAGATATACTCCTGATATGCACCCAAATACAAAAAGATATAGATTATATATCTACGCCCTTTGGGGGCGTGGCAAATCGGATAAAACTATATCTTCTACAGTTTTGAAGCTAGAGCATCCAAATTTCGAAAGTAATATTTTTTTGGCCTCCCTTTAGATTGATCAAAAATTATATATCCACGCCTACTTGGGGCGTGGCAAATCGGGAAAGTCTATATAGTGCTTAACATAAATCCTTCAATATTTTGGATGCTGTTAAAGCCAGAGACTTGAAACTTAAAACATATATTTGTATCAACCACCCCTAGAAAAAAAGAAAGAATATATATCTACGCCCATTAGGGGCGTGGCAAATCGGAAAAAACTATATCTTCTACAATTTTACACCTAGAGTTGCAAAAATTGGCACAGACGTCAGGCTTGACCGTTTCGACAAAATTATGAAAAATGATATATATCCGCCCTTTAGGGGCGTGGCAAATCGGAGAAAACTATATCTTCCAAAGTCTTATAGGTACAGCTTCAAAATTTGATATATAGGTTACTATTGCCCTGCTCAATAGATTGCCCAAAAATGATATATATATCCAATTGATGGGGGCGTGGCAAATCGGGAAAGTCTATATAGAGCTTAACATAAATCCTTCAATATTTTGACCGCTGTTAAAGCCAGAGACTTGAAACTTAAAACATATATTTGTATCAACCACCCCTAGAAAAAAAGAAAGAATATATATCTACGCCCATTAGGGGCGTGGCAAATCGGAAAAAACTATATCTTATACAATTTTACACCTAGAGTTGCAAAAATTGGCACAGACGTCAGGCTTGACCGTTTCGACAAAATTATGAAAAATGATATATATCCGCCCCTTAGGGGCGTGGCAAATCGGAGAAAACTATATCTTCCAAAGTCTTATAGGTACAGCTTCAAAATTTGATATATAGGTTACTATTGCCCTGCTCAATAGATTGCCCAAAAATGATATATATATCCAATTGATGGGGGCGTGGCAAATCGGGAAAGTCTATATAGAGCTTAACATAAATCCTTCAATATTTTGACCGCTGTTAAAGCCAGAGACTTGAAACTTAAAACATATATTTGTATCAACCACACCTAGAAAAAAGATAAAGAATATATATCTACGCCCATTAGGGGCGTGGCAAATCGGAAAAAACTATATCTTCTACAATTTTATACCTAGAGTTCCAAAAATTGACGCAGACATTAGGCTTGACCGTTTCGACAAAATTATGAAAACTTATATATATCCGCCTCTTGGGGGCGTGGCAAATCGGAGAAAACTATATCTTCCAAAGTCTTATAGGTAGAGCTTCAAAATTTGATATATAGGTTACTGTTGCCCTGCTTAATAGATTGCCCAAAAATGATATATATCCAATTGTTGGGGGCGTGGCAAATTAGAGAAAACTATATCTATATCATGTACAATTGCAAGGGTATTACCAAACTTCGGCATGGCCGAAGTTAGCCCATCCCTCTAGTTTTTCTTTATTTTGATAAATTACGAATTTTTAAAACTTTTTCATAATTTATACTTCACATATAATACAATATATGCATAATAATTATCTATTAATAAAACAATAAAAATAATATCAAATCGAAAGTAATCAATAAAAAAAACACATTTTTTTTGGGTGATTTGGGTGCTTTACACACCATCAGTTAGGCCGTCGCACTGGCCGGTGTGACGGAGTGCTATTGTACCTTACCAGCATAAAAATTTTCACAAAGTTTCATTTTCTCTGCACAATCGCTCCACAATGCTTTCCACCTTTACTGGACCGATAGCTTCTGTTAGGTTTTTTTTTTGCTTGTATCCGACGTTCGCAGTGAATTGGTGAAATATCTGTGACAATAATAATAAATCTTCGTAATGTTTAAGTTTAAGCGTTATATTTTATAGTCCGATTGAGTTATGTTTATGTATTGTTCACAGTTTCTGTTATCCTGCCTGAGGTGCGCCTGCTATCCGCAAGGACTCGCCTTCTTTGGGCACACTTGGCTGCGCGATTCGATATTTGCGAGGCACTCCGACTTTACGAGTGTGATACCTGTCTCTCCGTAAAGGATTTTCTCTGAGTACTCCAAGTTATCGCCAAGATTTACTCCGAGATATACGCTTCTGTATACTCCGGCGATCCGCACGGATTTCATACAGGCTCTCCTACTGCTGTATTCACCTTGAGCACTCCTACGTATTCGCAAGAGACAGCGTACTCAATCCGAGTACGCACGACTGCTTCGCAAATAGCACTCACACATTCCAAGATTTTCCTATCTGCTAAAGCTGCCCACCAGTGTCCTGTCTTGATGGCATCTGTTGCTGAATGTTCTTCTGCGTGAGGTCTTGTGGTGTCCTTTGATGTCCTTCGATGTCCTTGTGTATCCCTCAATAACCCTCGATGATAATTAGACTCTGTTCCCAAAGGGAAAAAGAGTCTATTGGATTTGTGCAATGTCCGTCTTGCTGTCTGTTCGTCTGTCTGTATGAACGCGCAGCATTTGGACACTATATAAGCTAGACACTTGTAATTTGGAATATATACTCGTGTATCCGCGTCAGATCAAGTTTGAGTATTTTTCCGAAACGCCCACAGGGGGCGTTGCAAATCGGGAAATGCTATATCTATTAAGACTAAAACGCTGTTATTTTAGTCAATATTGCAGTCTAAGAAATGGGATTTAGAATATATATTCGTGTACACCACGCGGACGTTTTAAGATATAGATTATATATCTACGCCCATTGTGGGAGTGGCAAATCGGATAAAACTATATCTTCTACAGCTTTGAAGCTAGAGCATCCAAGTTTGGCATGTGGGTTACTGTTGACCTTCCCTTAAGTTAGATCAAAAAGATATATACCCACGCCCCCTGGGGCGTACCAAATCGGTAATATATATATAGCGATTTGTATAAATCTTATAATATTTTGAGCGTATTAAGAGCTAGAGACTTGAAATTTGGAATACATGTGCAAGTAGATCACTCGGAATCAAAAATATATATTATAGATATTTACGCCCATTAAGGGCGTGGCAAATCGGATAAAACTGTATCTCCTACAGTTTTGGAGCTAGAGCGTCCAAATTTTGCATGTGGGATACTGTTGACCTCCTCTTAAGATAAGTCAAAAATTATGTATCCACGTCTTCTGGGGCGTGGCAAATCGGGAATTACTATATCTTTTACTAAAACCGTGATAATTTCGGCAATATTTCCGTCAAAGAGTTGGGACTTGGAATATATATACTAGTATCCTACCTCTACCCAAAAATATATGTTATATATAGCTACGACCATTTGGGGCGTGGCAAATAGGGTAAAACTGTATCTCCTACAGTCTTAGACGTAGAGCATCCAAATTTGACATGTGGGTTACTGTTCATGAAATTAAAATTTACGAAAAAAAAATAATAATAATCATAATGTAAGCCTCCGTAAAACAAATTCTAGTTGACCTAACTGGGGATTGAAGCAGGGTGTTCGCTACCACAACGCAAGTCTGTTTAACCAAATCAAAACACTTCCAAACTCAGTTTGGCACATAGCCACGCAAGAGACGCCGTGGTGTTGTGGGTAGGGTGGTGGCATGCGAAGCGCGTGACCCAGGTTCGATTCCCAGCGCTGATGCGTGATATTATCATTTAATAAAATGTTTTTTTTTATTTTTTTTATAACTTCTATGTTATTTAATGGATTTGATAAAATTTTCAGCATAAATCCTTATATTTATTAAAACAAATTCTAGTTGACCTAACTGGGGCAAGTCTGTTTAACCAAATCAACACACCAAACTCAATTTGGCGCAAGAGACGCCGTGGTGTTGTGGGTAGAGTGGTGGCATGCGAAGCGCGTGGACCCAGGTTCGATTCCCATCGCTGCCGCGTGATATTATCATTTATTAAAATGTTTTTTTTTTTTTTTTTTTATAACTTCTATGTTACTTAATGGATTTTGATAAAACTTTCTGCATAAATCCTTATATTTTATTAAAAATACGGTTTTACCTAAAAAATTAAAAAAAAATGTAAATGTGGCTTTATTTGCAACTGAACTTTTATTAAATTGATTTTGTGAAATGTGGAGCCAGTATCCAAAATATATAATAAAAACCAAAATAGTATTTTATTTTAAAAAAGCTATATGTAAAATTTTATGACTGTAGCTAAATTGATGTAAAAGACATGCTCAAAAAAGGAATCTCAATAATCTCGCATTCAAACATACGGAAAGACGGACGGACGGTCTACATATTTATTGGGCCTACACACCTTTAACAGGAACAGAGTCTGACGCAGTCGGTGGCGCCCGACTGCAACGTTCTTACTTGTTTTTTTCACTGGAATTTGCATTGACTTGCACTTTGACGTTAGTTCACTTTCATTTGCAATTTCGCTATCCGCCTTGTCTGCTACTATTCTACTTTTATATGCCAGCCCTGCGTCGTGCCGGAACGGGGCCTGCTTATGGTGATCGTGTCAGCTATAGCGCACCCGCAAACGGTATCTCTGCTAACGGTTCGTGGCTCTGCCGTGTGTGCTACACGAGCCCATTGCTGAATAGCCGAGTGCGAAAGAGGGCCACTTCTGTGTGTGTGTCGCGTTTGTCGTTGCGAGGTTTTCTCCAACAATCATGGAGTTTGTTGTTGGCCCCTCACAAGCTAAAGACTTAATTTTTATCCCCATACAAAATTTTAGTCACAAGTTTGAAGGATTATATAAATTATTATATTCTTGAAAAGCACGACGAGGTCAGTCGATAAAGCCATGTTCGTCTGTTCTTCTTTCTGTCTGTCTGTCTGTCTGTATATCTCTTCCGAGACTATTACAGCTACAGTGCTGAAATTTTGCACATAGGCTGATATCCGCTGCCGGCATTGTATATCCGGATCGGGCGACTATATCCTATATCTCCCATTTTTAATTTTTATAAAAATCGGTTGAACGGGGTCGAAGCTGAAATTTTTGCACATAGGCTCCAATCTGCTTCAAGCATTGTTTATCTCGGAATTATCCGGATCGGACAACTATATCCTATAGCTATAGCTCCTATAGGACAGATCGGTTTAATTTTTATGACAATCGGTTGAACGGATTGTGCAGTGCCACCTGAGTGGTATTAATGAGCATATCATACAAATCTTCTCCGTGGAAATATACATATACTAATTTTCATAATAATTGGTAAAGTACTTTTTGAGTTCATCAATGACATACAGACAAACATTCATTTTTATATATATAGATTTGGTTGATAACATTTGCCTTTGCGTCACAGTATTTGGCGTATTCGTCTTTTAGAATGGTAAAAATATATTCCGTCGTAGTAGGATTTGCCCTAATAGTCAAGATGTGTTGGAAAAATAGCTTACGCTTACCCACAACTTGCTCAGTGTAATGGAGGCAAGCACAGTGAATAGAGCGGACGTTCACCGAATGTGGATCCAGATTGTTACACAAACAGGAATCGACAAATACAGCTCTGAGGAATGGGAGGAAAACTATGAAGAATTCTGTAAATGCATGCAATCCAACCGTATATAAGAATTCAAAACGTAAATGCACATTAGTTTAATGGAGAACACAACTCACTTGAAACCATCCTTGTTTACAGAAAGAGAAAATAAGACCGTTTCCACGACACCAAATAAGGCAATATATTTAAAATCTTTTTAAAACTGGGCTGCAAATCCATAAAATATAACATGTTGCTGTTTCCATTACTTTTTTACTTTTTTACTTTTTTTTCTGTTCCCAAGTTTAAGGATTTTTTTCGGTACGCCCAAAGGGAGAGTGACAATGGGGAAATGCTTTATCAATTAATATAAAAACTCTTATTTTGGTCAATTTTTCAATGTAAAAGAATGCATGTGGGTTACTTTGGTCATCCCCTTAAGATAAATCAAGAAGCTATACATCCCCGCCTACTGGGGGCATGGCAAATCGGGAGCTTATGTATATCGATTTGTATAAATCCTATAATTATGGACTGAAGATTTGAAATTTTGGAACATATATGTAATATAGTAAATAAAAAAAGAGCGTAGCTATAAATACTATATTTTCTTGTATGGGGGTGCGATTCATAAGTATATATTCCAAATTTCACGTTTATGACTATAAAGTTTATAAATTCTAATTGCCGTCACCTGGAATCGCACCTGGGTCCTCTCTACCACGATGCCAGTCTATTTCGTGTGAATGCATGTAGATGCTCTACGCGCTCGCCGATGCTGCGCTTAAGAGCACACGATATTTTCTAAAAAACAGTCGGATATGTATATGTATTCTTATTAATTTTCGCACATATTAAGTAAATTAATTAAAAAATTTACAGAAAAAGTTAAACCTATTTAAACAAGTTAGAGCGCTCTAATCGGGTGTGCCCGACTACAAGATCTCCTGAACAAAGTCCGATGTGATGTTTTAAATAACCTAGCTTCCGTATTTTATCTATAAATATTAGCCTCTGTGCGCACATGCACATGCACACATATACACATGCACACACAAGCACGCGATTGGAGTTGTTTTTGAGGTTGGAGTTGTTTTTTCGTAGAGTACGGACGCGTTCGCAGAGTGCTCTTCGAATTCGACACAAAGTCGACACAAAATTGATATAAAATTGTACTTGGTGATTTCACTGTGAAGAAAAATCAGTGTCAGTACACGTGCTACTAGTGGGCGAAGTGTACCCATCGGTTAAAAACGTAGAAACTCACTGCGGGCG
>JAWNOY010000189.1:0-13099 GCA_035045545.1 Drosophila gaucha | reverse complement strand
GGTTCGTTTCAAAACTGCAGAAGATATAGTTTTATCCGATTTGCCACGCCCCAAAGGGCGTAGATATATAAGCTTTATCTTTTTGCATTTGGGTGCAACTCAGGAGTTTATATTCCAAATTTCAAGTCTCTGACTTAAATAGCATCGAAATTATCCCACTAAAACATTTCTTAAAACCGATCTGTCCTATGTGAGCTATAGGATATAGTCATCCGATCCGGATGATTCCGAGATATACAATGCCTGCAGCACATTCCAGCCTATGTGCAAAATTTCAATTTTGTAGCTCTTATAGTCTCGGAGGAGATTGCGTTGATCCAGACAGACGGACAGACAGACAGACGGCCATGGCTGTATCAATTCAGCTCATCTTGCTGATCAAGAATATATATACATACTTTATATGGTCGGAGATGCTTCCTGCTCTGCGTTGCAAACTCCTGGCCAAAATTAATATACCCTTTTTGCAAGGGTATAAAAAACCTCAGCGTCAGCAGAGAAATGATTGCCTGAGTACTTTCTTGCCCAGGAGGGGGCTTCTCTGATACCAATATTGCAACGATGTCTGGAGCTTGTAAAGTAAATTTCGAGCTGTTCAGGGTGTTCATGAAGATGAAGGATGATGAGATGACGTTTATGCTTGAATCCCATCAGACATCAATTATTGCTACAATTGGGAGTGATTTGGAGGATCTGTTTGCGAGTCAGGCATCTATGATAAATGCGAAAATGGATGAGTTCCAAGAGCGTGACAGTGGCTGGACTCACATCGAGATGAACTTCAACAAATATCGTAATTCCGAAGAGGCCTGCATTAAAAAAAAGCTCAATCTAACAGCAATCAATGTTTTCGTACAACATTCCTGACATTAAGAGCCCTTTACTTCAAATATATTCTTCGTTACAACTTAATTTTTTCTAATTTGAAATTTCCATTGAAAGACATAAAAAAATTTGAGACACAAAATCGTGGAGTGTGTGTAAACCTTTTTGGATATGATTCTGAAATAGGTAGAGTGATTGGAGCCCTGCACCTGACTTCACAGAAACAGCAAATACATATTAACCTACTACTTCTGGAGAGCTAAAAAATTTCCCATTATGTTTGGATTAAGAGCTTAACAATTTATGTGTGCTTGCATTTTACAGATGAATAAAAATATTTACTTACCTTTTACAGACTTGTGCGTAGTCAGCTAACTTCGTATACATCAACACTATACTTCTGCGATATATGTCTAAACTATTCAAAAAGTGAGAACGTAGATTCCAAAGATTGCATTGAAATGGTATCAGCGCTACCAGCAGAAGGTACACAATCTCTGAGCTTCACTAACTACCTAAATAGCATACCAGTGCCCATAAATGAATGCGTGAATGAGAATGTACTTAATGTAAATGAACATATTCCATTATCCTATGCCTATTATATAAAATGCTCATTCGACCCAAGACTTAATAAATTTGCAATGCATACGGCGGAAGAAAGATCAGCAAACATTTTATAAATTCATTAATTAATAATATTACATGATTTACACGAGTCATCTAAATAGCATAGTGCTATTAGTGATGAGTCCGGCAGAAGCAAAAATTCTTACACATGCAGTTAATTGTCATATTTAGACTCTGTTCCCAAAGGGAAAAAGAGTCTATTGGATTTGTGCAATGTCCGTCTTGCTGTCTGTCCGTCTGTCCGTCTGTCTGTATGAACGCGCAGCATTTCGACACTATAGAAGCTAGAGACTTGTAATTTGGAATATATACTCGTGTGTATCCGCGTAAGATCAAGTTTGAGTATTTTTTCCGATACGCCCACAGGGGGCGTGGCAAATTGTGAAATGCTATATCTATTAAGACTAAAACGCTGTTATTTTCGTCAATATTGCAGTCTAAGAAATGGAATTTAGAATATATATTCGTGTACACCACGCGGACGTTTTAAGATATAGATTATATATCTACGCCCATTGTGGGCGTGGCAAATCGGATAAAACTATATCTTCTACAGTTTTGAAGCTAGAGCATCCAAATTTGGCATGTGGGTTACTGTTGACCTTCCCTTAAGTTAGATCAAAAAGTTATATACCCACGCCCCCTGGGGGCGTACCAAATCGGTAATATATATATAGCGATTTGTATAAATCTTATAATATTTTGAGCGTATTAAGAGCTAGAGACTTGAAATTTGGAATACATGTGCAAGTAGATCACTTGGAATCAAAAATATATATTATAGATATTTACGCCCATTAAGGGCGTGGCAAATCGGATAAAACTGTATCTCCTACAGTTATGGAGATAGAGCGTCCAAATTTTGCATGTGGGATACTGTTGACCTCCTCTTAAGATAAGTCAAAAGTTATGTATCCACGTCTTCTGGGGGCGTGGCAAATCGGGAATTACTATATCTTTTACTAAAACCGTGATAATTTCGGCAATATTTCCGTCAAAGAGTTGGGACTTGGAATATATATACTAGTATCCTACCTCTACCCAAAAATATATGTTATATATAGCTACGCCCATTTGGGGCGTGGCAAATAGGGTAAAACTGTATCTCCTACAGTCTTAGACGTAGAGCATCCAAATTTGACATGTGGGTTACTGTTCATGACATTTAAATTTACGAAAAAAAAAAAAATAATAATAATCATAATGTAAGCCTCCGTAAAACAAATTCTAGTTGACCTAACTGGGGATTGAAGCAGGGTCTTCGCTACCACAACTCAAGTCTGTTTAACCAAATCACAACACTTCCAAACTCAGTTTGGCACATAGCCACGCAAGAGACGCCGTGGTGTTGTGGGTAGAGTGGTGGCATGCGAAGCGCGTGACCCAGGTTCGATTCCCAGCGCTGACACGTGATATTATCATTTAATAAAATTTTTTTTTGTTTTATTTTTTTTATAACTTCTATGTTATTTAATGGATTTGATAAAATTTTCGGCATAAATCCTTATATTTATTAAAACAAATTCTAGTTGACCTAACTGGGGCAAGTCTCTTTAACCAAATCAACACACCAAACTCAGTTTGGCACAAGAGACGCCGTGGTGTTGTGGGTAGAGTCGGTGGCATGCGAAGCGCGTGACCCAGGTTCTATTCCCATCGCTGCCCCGTGATATTATCATTTATTAAAATGTTTTTTTTTTTTTTTATAACTTTTATGTTACTTAATGGATTTTGATAAAACTTTCTGCATAAATCCTTATATTTTATTAAAAATACGGTTTTACCTAAAAAATTAAAAAAAAATGTAAATGTGGCTTTATTTGCAACTGAACTTTTATTAAATTGATTTTGTGAAATGTGGAGCCAGTATCCAAAATATATAATAAAAACCAAAATAGTATTTTATTTTAAAAAAGCTATATGTAAAATTTTATGACTGTAGCTAAATTGATGTAAAAGACATGCTCAAAAAAGGAATCTCAATAATCTCGCATTCAAACATACGGAAAGACGGACGGACGGTCTACATATTTATTGAGCCTACACACCTTTAACAGGAACAGAGTCTGACGCAGTCGGTGGCGCCCGACTGCAACGCTCTTACTTGTTTTAATAAGCCTTTATTAAGAAACAGAGTTAGAGATCATTGTAATTCGAATGGGTCTTTTAGAGGA
This sequence comes from Drosophila gaucha, assembly GCA_035045545.1. Lineage (NCBI taxonomy): Eukaryota > Metazoa > Arthropoda > Insecta > Diptera > Drosophilidae > Drosophila > Drosophila gaucha. The sequence goes on along the minus strand of JAWNOY010000189.1, from coordinate 9,470 downwards.
GCAGCGCACAATCCGTGCAACTTAATTATAAATTCCCCACTTTTATACCAATGATGCGTACTTCTTTGTGCGAGATTTATCTAAGGTACCAGGCGACATTAAAGATCTCCTTCTTAATAAGAAACTACATTTCTATCTCGAAGTTCATTTAAGTTGCTCAGATGAGAATACAATTACGTTTTCTAGATTCGTTTCGTTTTATGCCCGTCTAGATATTTTGAGCTCCAATTTAGAATTAAAAGATTTGTTAACTAGCAAGAGATTTTCCCCCACGATAATGACGGCAGTCAGATGAATTAAATGCGAAAAGGTGTATTTATTAAATTAAAATTTAGGCTCATATGACCGCCTGCATGAGAACTCGTTGCCGTCAAGAGAACAGTTTTTCAATAGACTATCAAATAGTAAGTGCTCAGCTGAAGATTATCAGCATGAAGACTATATGGAAATATATTTACAGACCGATTTCCTATTACTGCCAGATGTTTTCGAAAATTTTCGTTCAATATGCAGTAATATTTACTGCCTTGATCCAGCGCATTATTATACAACTCGGCTTATCATGGGACACCATGCTTAAGTCGACCGACATAAAACTGGAACTTTTGACAGACATTGATATGCAGAGATTTATTTAAGGGGGCAGTGGTGGTCTAGTACAGTGTTCAGAAAGGTATTCCAAAGCCAATCATAAATATATGAATGACTATAATGAGTTGGAGCCATCACAGTATTTATTGTATTTAGATGCCAATAATTTGTATGGGTGGGCTATGTCGCAGTACCTCCCATACGGAGACTTTAGTTGGATGAGCGATGAGGAGATTAGAACATTTAATGTCTTTGACATTACTGAGACATCTGAATATGGATAAATTCTTGAAGTAGATTTGGAGTATCCAGCTGCTCTATATGATATTCATAACGGTACCGTTTTGCTCCAGTAAGTCCACCCCAATATGTACAGTTGAAAAGTTTATCGCTGATTTGAATTTGAATTTGGAACCTGCAGAAATGTATTTAAAATGGGTTAGACGTAAATAAAATTCATCAAATTTTAAGGTTTTATATATAGGTAAAATATATATGTAGATATAAATACCCATCATAGAACACAGGCCAAAACGAGCTTTGAGAAAGATTTTTCAAGTTACTAAATAATGCTGAATTTGGAAAGACTACGGAAAACGTAAAAAAATATGAAAAATGTAAAGTTAATATGTTCATGGGAAACAAGAAAACGCAATAACTTAAGGGCCAGAGCTTTAATTTCAAAACCAAATTTTCACAACTCCCACAAGCATGCAATCAAAAAGTCTTGGGTATGATGAAAGATAAGAATAAGGGGAAAAATAATGACAGAGTATATTGGCTTACGCCCTAAAATGTACTCAATGCGCCTTGAAGGCGGCGTTTGTGTGAAAAAGGCAAAGGGTGTCAAAAGGTCCATACTAAAAGACTTAAGCATGGATGTATTTTATGAATGATTGTTTAATTATAAGTCATATATAACTAGCGATATGTTAATTTTTAAATCAAAATTACATAAATTGTACAAAGAATAACTAAAGTAGCTTTAAGTTCTCAAGACGATAAGAGGTATATGAAAGAGATATATGAAAAAATTCACATTTATGCTTTGGGACATTGTAAGATTGTAAATTAAAATATAAAATATAAAAAAACCTTGTATGCTTAATTGCAAAAAAAAAAAAAATTTTTTTACTTCATCACCAACATCAGCAGCTGCAGCGGTCCTTAAAATAACCAAAGGGACATACAAACACACACACATACACATTTCTACTGCAGAATTTTATTTCATCGGCAACACCAGCAGTGGCCACTTGAAATATCCTAGGAGAACATACATTTATATTGCAGAATTTAATTACATCGTCCACATCAGCAGCAGCAGCATCAGCAGCTACAGTATGAGGGTTCAGGTTACTGAAATAACGTCAACATGTGAACCACCTCATAGAAGAAGAACATGAAGAAGAAGTAACTTGGAATCCATTCAAAAGAGATGGCGAGGAGGTGAACTAAACTGGTTGCAGCAAAATGCTCAACGATCCCCTTCTCCAAATTATGATGAATATATAAAATAGCAAGTAAGAACGCTCTAGTCGGGTCCCGACTACGAGATCCCCTGAACTAAGTCCTAGGTGATGTTTTAAACAACCAAGCTTACATCGTTTATCTATACATATTACCCTCTGCGCGCACATACACACGCACTCATATACACAAGCATACACAAGTACGCGAGCCGATTACTGCGTAGTTGATTTGAATGTATGTGTGCACACGTACAGGCTGCTGCTGCTTGCTTTTGCCAATTGACTAAATGTTTTCTTAAATAGCTTCTGTATTATTAAACGTATTTAAATCCAATTCTCAGCAATGAATGCTTTTATTTTATTAAAAATACGTTTTTGCATAAAAATGAAAAAAAAAACAAGTAAGAACGTTGCAGTCGGGCGCCACCGACTGCGTCAGACTCTGTTCCTGTTAAAGGTGTGTAGGCTCAATAAATATGTAGACCGTCCGTCCGTCTTTCCGTATGTTTGAATGCGAGATTATTGAGATTCCTTTTTTATTAAATGATAATATCACGCGGCAGCGATGGGAATCGAACCTGGGTCACGCGCTTCGCATGCCACCGACTCTACCCACTACACCACGGCGTCTCTTTCACGACTATGCGCCAAAGTGTGTTGATTTGGTTAAACAGACTTGCGTTGTGGTAGCGAAGACCCTGCTTCAATCCCCAGTTAGGTCAACTAGAATTTGTTTTACGGAGGCTTACATTATGAATATTATTATTTTTTTTTTCGTAAATTAAAATTTCATGAACAGTAACCCACATGTCAAATTTGGATGCTCTACGTCTAAGACTGTAGGAGATACAGTTTTACCCTATTTGCCACACCCCAAATGGGCGTAGCTATATATAACATATATTTTTGGGTAGAGGTAGGACACTAGTATATATATTCCAAGTCCCAACTCTTTGACGGAAATATTGCCGAAATTATCACGGTTTTAGTAAAAGATATAGTAATTCCCGATTTGCCACGCCCCCAGAAGACGTGGATACATAACTTTTGACTTATCTTAAGAGGAGGTCAACAGTATCCCACATGCAAAATTTTGGACGCTCTAGCTCCAAAACTGTAGGAGATACAGTTTTATCCGATTTGCCACGCCCTTAATGGGCGTAAATATCTATTATATATATTTTTGGTTCCGAGTGATCTACTTGCACATGTATTCCAAATTTCAAGTCTCTAGCTCTTAATACGCTCAAAATATTATAAGATTTATACAAATCGCTATATATATATTCCCGATTTGGTACGGCCCCAGGGGGCGTGGGTATATAACTTTTTGATCTAACTTAAGGGAAGGTCAACAGTAACCCACATGCCAAATTTGGATGCTCTAGCTTCAAAACTGTAGAAGATATAGTTTTATCCGATTTGCCACGCCCACAATGGGCGTAGATATATAAGCTATATCTTTAAACGTCCGCGTGGTATACACGAATATATATTCTAAATTCCATTTCTTAGACTGCAATATTGACGAAAATAACAGCGTTTTAGTCTTAATAGATATAGCATTTCCCGATTTGCCACGCCCCCTGTGGGCGTATCGGAAAAATACTCAAACTTGATCTGACGCGGATACACACGAGTATATATTCCAAATTACAAGTCTCTAGCTTCTAGTGTCCAAATGCTGCGCGTTCATACAGACAGACGGACAGACAGCAAGACGGACATTGCACAAATCCAATAGACTCTTTTTCCCTTTGGCAACAGAGTCTAAAAATTAAACTGAGGCTTCGAAAATTTTTATTTTTTTCAAAAAAATCATTTGGTAAAACTTGGAGACGGTATCCAAAATATAAAAAAAAAATAGAAAATGTATTTTTTTTACAAAAAGCTTAGTGCAAAATTTGGTAACTGTAGTTTAAAAGATGTAAGAGATATGTTCAAAAACCCGAATCTCAATAACATTTTAAACCGATATCACTGAAACTGGAAAACTTATCGAATATCTAAAGCAAACTCGATATGCGCACTGTATACGCAGACCATCGTGCAAAATTTGAAGTCTCTAGCTCTTATATGTTTTGAGATCGACGCAATCATACTTACGGACAGACAGACGGACAGGGCCAAATCGACTCAGCTAGTCGCCCTGATCAAGAATATATATACTTTGTGGGGTCTGCCACGCCTCCTTCCTGTTACATACTTTTTGCAAAATCATTATACCCTGATTTCCCATTTTCAATGGGTTCAGGGTACAAAAAAAAATTATAAAAGCCACAATTTTAACTTTTTTTTTTTATTTTTTAGGCAAAACCATATTTGCAAATAAAATAAAAGTATTGTATGTTGAGAATTTGATCAAAATATGTTTAGTAATACGGAAGTTAGCACCGAAACTGTAGGAGATAGTTTTATCCGGTTTGCCACGCCCACAATGGGCGTAGATGTTTACATTATATCTTTTTACGTCCACGTGGTGTACACGAATATATATTCTAAGTCCCAGTTATAAGACTGTAATATTTACGAAAATAACAATGTTTTAGTCTTAATAGATATACCATTTCCCGATTTGCCATGTGGGCGTATCGGAAAAATACTTAAGCTTGATCTCCAGCTTCTGTGGTGTCCAAATGCTGCGCGTTCATACAGACAGACGGACAGACAGTAAGATGGACATTGCACAAAACCAATATACTCTTTTTCCCTTTGGGAACAGAGTATAAAAACTAAATGTATATACAGCCGACTGCGCCCGACTGCAAGTAGTGCCGTGACGCATTTTTGCGTTCTCGTTAACAGCGAGCCGCCGTTAAGCGTGATCTGCTGTTAACAGCAATCCGCTGTTGTAGCGATCAGCTGATTGTGCAAACCACGCTGTGAAGAAAGGTAAGTGTTGTTCCATATTTTCCACTCCACGTGTAAAATATTACAACCTTTTCCATTTGCATTTTCAGCATCCGCTCTCTCATAAAACCGACCCACCCTTTTACTTCCCCGCAGTAAGCAGAATTGAGTATTTTACGCCAATATACTTTTAATATATGTACATATCTTCTTCGTCGTTGCTGCTGCTGCTGATGTTGCTGCTGCTGCTGTTCCGGCCGCTCCTATTCGTCATCTAACCGGGGCGTTGATCACCCTCTGCTCGCGAGGATTAGCCGGGTGAACCTTACCGACTCCGTAGTTCTGGGCGCCGGCCCCTGGTTCCTGGCTTTAGGGTGTTGCGTGCTCTATATCTCTTCTCGTACCAAATAGACCGAGCACATGCCTGCGGGCCCCATTTATACCCTGTGGCTGAGGTGCGGCCAAATAGAGATTATTTATGTTGTTCTTTATTTTTTTGATATTACCACTAGCTTAGCTGTCTTCCAGGTTTGGGGGAAGTAAGCGGTTTTAAATATATATTTTAAAAATTGAGCAATATTCTAATATAAGGTCTATTGGAATGTTTTTAATTGAGAAAGTATAGCGGTTAGATCATTGGATGTGATAAAATAGTTATCAGCCTGGAGACAAGTTAGGTAGTTAGAGCTTTTGCTGTCGTTAAAGCTAGTAAGTGTAGATTGCAAGCTATCAAATCTATTTTGAGTCTCTAAAAATTGATTGAAGTAGAGATCTACATGATTATGTAACGTATTAGATATTGCGCTCCGTTTCTCGGAGTGAACTAATTAAAAAAAGTGTCCAACTAAGTTGAGGATGGATTTTTCATCTTCTAATATAAAGTTGTTTGTAGTTGAGTCCTTATTCAGATCATTTGTGTGTATATCAGCGTTTAGAAGGAGATTAGCAAAATCAGTTGGTATCTGGGATAGTTATGTAGTATAGAGTGTCGTTACTTCTTTTAAGGAAACATTTTTTATTGTTGTAAATTTGAATGGATCGAAGGGAGTGAGGTTAAGTAGTTTGGATTCTACTAACTTGTTATAGTGCTGTTTTTTTTTCCTGTATAAGTTTCTTCACTATTGATTTCATTGATTGCGGTAGTCTATTTCTTTGTTGGTTAAAACACGATTATTGGGAGTTGGCATTTCTCTTTGAAACAAGGAAGAGCATTTATTCTTAATACAATCAAATAAGTTTTTTTGTAATCGCGTTTTCGATGTTGTGGGGCTTCTGGGGTTGGAAAATAATCGTCTCTATCATAGCAAGACACATCTATTACAATTGCGCGGTGGTCACTGTCATAATCCAAGCATTTTAGACGGTTGACAGAGCTATTAGCTCCGTGTATACCTAGGTTGTTATCAGCTAGACATATGTCTAGAAAGGAGTTTGAGCTTTCGAATGACGGTGATTCCGAAGCATATAAATTACAGCGGTACCTGATTGCATTATACTATTACCCCAGCTTGCGTGATTACAGTTCATGTCACCAGCTATAATATAATAATGATTTTTATGATCAAGTTTTAATGTTTCGAATAAAACATTGAGTTCGGTTTAAAATGAACCATTATCGTTTCCCGATGGCCAATATACTGTTAATAAAAATATGAATTTATTTGATCTTAGGTACAGCTTTACTGCATGCTGTACCACATGCTTCAATGTGGGAAAAGGAGCTTAAAATGTGGCTATAATATTTTTGGAACTTTATATTTTCTTTAATGAGTATTGCCATGCTTCCTCCTCTGGAACCGGTAATTTTCTGTATTTTCTAATTATTACGCAGCCATTTATATCAATTTTGTGCTTGCGATTGAGCTTCGTTTCATTTAACATTACAATGTCCGGCTTGTTGTCCAGAATAAACTGATTAAGCTCGATTCTTTTGGATGTGCTGATTAGCGAATTTCCGTAAATTGATATAATTTTTAATGTGTCTTTTAAAATAGTGGACGGTGCTCCACTAGGATTCATATTGAGGCTACAATGTTGAAAATTGTATCCACATGGGCAGTTTGAAATTCGAGTTGCTTTTTGAGATTCTTGATTTGTTAACTTAAAGCTACAATAGACTTTTGAATATTGATATGAGTGGTTTCTACATTTGGATTACCTATAACAGGATCTTTACATACATCGCCATATATTAAATTAAATTAATTAAGTTTGGAGGGTAAATTTGGGTTTTTGGTACATTTCGTCTTACTTGTAGAACTTTCAAATTTTCAGTTTCGAATTCTTTGAGATCAGTCAAAATTGACTGAACATCTGTGTCGTCACTTAGGCTTTTCATTAGATAAGTTTTTGTTTGAAGGCTCCTAGGAGTATAGTACTTTTTTGTAGTCATTTTGATTGTCCAAAAACACGGCAATTTTGATTTTGTTCCGTTCTACGATATTTAACTGTATTATTTTTATACCCAGAACCCATTGAAAATGGGAAATTAGGGTATAATGGTTTTGCAAAAAGTATGTAACTGGCAGAAGGAGGCGTGGCAGACCCCACAAAGTATATATATTCTTGACGAGTTAAATTTTTGACGAGCTGAGTCGATTTGGCCCTGACCGTAGAGACTTCAAATTTTGCACAATGGTCAGCGTATACAGTGCACATATCGAGTTTGTTTTAGATATTCGATAAGTTTTCCAAATGATTTTTTTGAAAAAAAAAAAAATTTTAGAAGCCTCAGTTAAATTTTTTTTTTAACTTTTAGGCAAAAACGTAATTTTAATAAAATAAAAGCATTCATTGCTGAGACTTGTATTTAAATACGTTTAATAATACAGAAGCTATTTAAGAAAACATTTAGTCAATTGGCAAAGGCACGAGGCAGCAGCCTGTACGTGTGCACACATACATTCAAATCAACTACGCAGTAATTGTGTATGCTTGTGTATATGAGTGCGTGTGTATGTGCGCGCAGAGGGTAGTATGTATATATAAACGATGTAAGCTAGGTTGTTTAAAACATCACCTAGGACTTGGTTCAGGTTCGTTCTTACTTGTTAGTCCCGTCTTTATTTATTATTATGTTAAGCAAATTTATTGGGGGTATTTGATTGTTGTTGGGAGACTCTGTTCACAAAGGGAAAAAGAGTCTATTGGATTTGTGCAATGTCCGTCTTGCTGTCTGTCAGTCTGTCTGTCAGTCTGTCTGTCCGTCTGTCTGTATGAACGCGCAGCATTTGGACACTATAGAAGCTAGAGACTTGTAATTTGGAATATATACTCGTGTGTATCCGCGTAAGATCAAGTTTGAGTATTTTTCCGATACGCCCACAGGGGGCGTGGCAAATTGTGAAATGCTATATCTATTAAGACTAAAACGCTGTTATTTTCGTCAATATTGCAGTCTAAGAAATGGAATTTAGAATATATATTCGTGTATACCACGCGGACGTTTAAAGATATAGGTTATATATCTACGCCCATTGTGGGCGTGGCAAATCGGATAAAACGGTATCTTCTACAGTTTTGGAGCTAGAGCATCCATCATTGCTGAGACTTGGATTTAAATACGTTTAATAATACAGAAGCTATTTAAGAAAACATTTAGTCAATTGGCAAAGGCACGAGGCAGCAGCCTGTACGTGTGCACACATACATTCAAATCAACTACGCAGTAATTGTGTATGCTTGTGTATATGAGTGCGTGTGTATGTGCGCGCAGAGGGTAGTATGTATATGTCGGAGCGTACTGTATGTACGCACTGTATTTGATTGTTGCTGTGTACTGCACGTACACACTGTGTGGCTGTGTATGTGTGTATGGATATTCTGGTTTACACCAGAATCCTACATGTGCCAAAGCGAACGGTATGCACGCACTGTGTATGTGTGTTGCGGAGTATGGGAATTCTGGTTTTCACCAGAATATCCTAATTTCATCATATTAGTAATATTGCATCAGCCGCTAACTGCGCTCTGATTGGTCCTTGGCATTTTGTAGTTTTGGAAGGTACCGTTTTAGCGCGGCGACGGCCACGACGCTGTCGCCAAGCGTGGTTCGATGGTAGGCACAAAAGAATAAGTGTGCGACGCAAGTCAGTGCTTGGGTAGACTTCGGCCACCGAAACTCGCTGCGCAATTAGAAAATGGATCAAGTTAATGACGCGTTTATATCAGAAGTGGGATCGGGCTCGGCACCTAACAACGAAGCTGAGCCGTGGAAAGCTCTAATAGAGTTGCAAAATAAAAACTTAACAGAACTCGTTAAAACATTTCAAGCAACGATTTCTGAAAAAACGAGTAAAATCGCGGTTGTGCTGCCAAAATTCAATGCAGACCTTGTTGGCGCAGATGCGTCGGCATGGTGCTCTACGGCGTACATTATTTTGGCAGAAAATGACATAAAAGGTAGCGCCCTTGTGACGGTGTTAAGTGGAGCGATGGAAGGTAGTGCCTCACAATGGCTTGCGCGGACTTGTTATCCAGAAATGAATTGGCCCGAGTTCAAGCAACTATTCATTCAACAGTTCACTAATGTTGAAACACCAGCGGCTATGTTTCTGA
>JAWNOY010000188.1:0-97783 GCA_035045545.1 Drosophila gaucha | reverse complement strand
AACCAAAACTAACTAGATAACATAAAACATCACTGTAAGTATAAAACTTTGTAAGATATAGCTTTCTCCGATTTGGATAGAGTAGGAGGGGAGATTGCCTGTTTTGCTTGGAAGGACAAAGGCCGCAGTCTCAATATGCAACCTAGGCTTAGTAGGAGATGTGAGCCGCAGATGACACAACTTCTTTGATTGGGCGGAGATTGCTTGGTTGGGCCCAGTCATGTGAGCTGAAACCAAGCTGAAAGGCGGGTTGATCGCATTGAACATGCGTTTGGAGATAAAGGATGCATCGGATCCAGAATCGATCAACGCGCGCACTGGTTAGTTGGCCCCCAGGTGCGATATATTCACAAGGGCGGTTCCTAGTAGGACGTCTTGCGTGTTGGAGGCAAAACAGTTTTGCACGTGCGTAGGTGAGGTTGAAGGAGTGGACTGTATGTTCGGGAGACTTGCGTCTGGAATGGAAGAAAGCGAAGCGGAGGGGACGTCTCGATGCAGAAGTATATTGTGACGTCCCTTGCAAGTGCGGCAGTTATACGCACTGGTACAATCTTCTAAAAACGAGACGTACACGGATCGGGTGGTTTTCTTTCGAACACAGCTTGCAACTTTGCTGGTTGACGCTTACTTTCGTTGTGAAAGTGTGGATCCTGGCCATCGGCATGTTCTTTTTGAGGACTTGAGACTGGTTGATCGTGGTTGAAGGGGGCTTGTGGTCTTCAATAGCCTCAAGCGTTCGATGTCTATTGATTAAGAATTTGTTCATCAAATCCCACGAAGGTAACTCTGTCCTATTACTGATGCATTGCTCCCAGACGGACAGAGTTAATTTGGAAAGCTTTGATGAACAAATGAATACGAGAGTGGCATCCCAATTCTCAGTATTTACGTCGGAATGCTCCAGAGCGGTCAGACACCCTTCAATGGTACTTTGCAGCTCTTTGAGTGTTGCCCCGGTCTCTTGGTGCATGGATGTCAGACTGAATAGTTTAGTTGACGGTTCACTAACAGTCATTTGTTTTCAAAGCTGCCTGTTAGGTTGTTCCAGGCGGATTGGAATCCCTCATTAGTGAGAGGTGATTTGGAAACGATAGCCTTGGCTTCTCGTATCGTTCTGGAGTTTAGGTGGAATAACTTTTCCACAGGTGTAAGGCTTGGATTATGCACATACATCACTGTGAATAAGGTAGGCCATTTTAAATAGTCACCCGTGAACACTTCTATATCACAGGGTGGGAGGTGGCAGCCTCGTGGAGCGGAGGAGTGAGGAATTGTGGGCGCGACCGGGGCTGTTCGATACGCTCTCCAAAATGGGCTGCCCACCGTTCATAAACCATGTAACAATACTCGTACTTCGCCTGAACGGTGCCCAGATCAGCCCTGCTGTCTTCAAGATCGCTGGCTAAGAGGACCTTTGTACAACGGTCACACTCCTCTTCTACCTTGGCCCACAAAGTCTTGACATGGTCAAGACGAATTTTCAGGACATGGAGAGAAGCTTCTCCATTCGCATCTGCACCTAGCCTAGCTTCAAGCTGGCTAAATTTGTCGGAAGTGGCAATAAACTCCGCCAAGGACATCCTTGATTTCTGAAGCTGGTGCTGCACGGAGGATCGTAAGAGCCGAGTTGGAGCCGAAACTGGAAGAGTTCGGGAGCTTATGGAATGGCACTTGTACGATGCCAAGACTGCAGAACCGGATGGCGTGCTACGTGGAGAAGTCTTGAGTGCCACAAGCTTACTGCGGATTGTTGGAGAAGTAGAGGCGGCTCTGGATTTAGACCCAGAGGTCGGAAATAGAGTCGATGGAGATTTCTTAGCAGTCGGAATCGGAATCTCTCCCCCAGTTGGCATTATATGCTGCTATAGCAGTTAGGATACCCGTTTGGATAATAGTATGCCAATAAAGCACGTAGTAGAGGCTGGGAACTGAAAATTCGGAGAGTGCTGGACTAGCACTGATGACAATAAATCGGATACAAAACACAAAAAAAAAAAATAAAAAAAATTTAATTTTTTTTTTATTATAGTCAATATAACCTATTGACTGTCGGGAAGTATACGTTTGGAAGTGTCGTCTTGTAAAAAATTTTTATATATAATTTTTTTTTTTTTTTGTTTTTGTAGTCAGTATGGCCTGTTGACTTTACGTATAGCGTAGAATAATAAACAATAACTATTTATTATTGTTATTTTTATACCCTGAACCCATTGAAAATGGGAATTCAGGGTATAATGGTTTTGTGACAATGTATGTAACAGGCAGAAGGAGGCGTGGCAGACCCCATAAAGTATATATATTCTTGATCAGGACGACGAGCTGAGTCGACCTAGCCATGTCCGTCTGTCCGTCTGTCCGTCCGTCCGTCTATTCGTCCGTCCGTCTGTCCGTCCGTAGGAACGCAGTGATCTCGTAAACCACAAAGGCTAGAGATTTGAGATTTTAGATATATATTCGTGTTTACCAAACGCAGTACAAGTTTATTTTTTTTTTTCGATAACTCATTCTATTTTCTGATTATCGATAACAATCGATATTTTGACTTTGTTTTTAAGCTATAACTTATATACCATAATACCTAGAGACACCAAATTGACTATGTAGGTTGCTATGATGTAAATACTGATAATAAATTTTTTAAATTTTGGATACCTCCCCCCATTAGCCCCATACGTGGAAAAAACGTATTTCAAATACTAGGGAGTTGGGATTTCGTATATATACACCTCTAGATGTCAATATTATGTCCTGAAAGTTTAATTAAAAAAGTAGATCTAGAACCGAAGTTATTTAACAATGAATTTCTCATAATGCTGCCAAGAATGCAGCCCAAGCGCAGCCGCTAATTCATGTATGCAGTAAGCGGCGCGCGTGCTTGTGTATGTATATGTGTGCGTGTGTGTGTGCGCGCAGAGGGTAATATGTACCGGTAAAAGATGTAAGCTAGATTGTTTAAAACACCGCCTCGGACTTGGTTTACTTGTTTATTTTAAAATTTTTTTTGTATTTTGCTGAAGTCAATGTACTCTTTTGACTGGAGTGAAGGGTATGGAAATTACATATGTTTATATGTATGTACGCACAGCTGGAGTGTTGCCAGCCAAAAATATTACTACTCGGAGAGAGAGAGAGGCTAGATACAGCTGGATGGAGAGTGGCAGCAACTCGCAACTATGCACATATGTACATATATATGTATGGAGTAAAATGTACAAACATATGAAAAAAGTGCAATTGCCGAAAACTCAAGAGAGATGAGAATCTAATGGTGGAATTATTACACTTATTTACATATGTACATAGGGATACATATGTATATGTATATTCGATGGATGAAGTTCTGATTTGTATATATGTATCCGTTGTGTAGCTGGGGCCAGCAGAGCGGGGCGTCAATGACGATGCAGTTGAAAAGCTCCGGCTCGAAGGACCAATGTTTGTGGCGGGATGGCACAGCTCTAATAATGAAGTTATGATGCGCAGAGTTGCGTGTACAATTTGAGAGTGTTTAATTCGGAGCCGAGCGCAAGTTTGCGTTAGACAGCAAAGCGTGCTCTCAGATGGAGACGGAAAGCTCGCTCTAAGCGTCAGGTCAGATCAGCTGATCTGGCTGATCAGCTGGGCGTCGCTGACGAGAACAATGTGTTTTTATTTAAATGTGTTTTTATTTTGTGCTGTTTTAGTCGAATTTAAACTCAAATTATTTGTGTTTCGTAGTTGTTTTTATTGTACGGGACATTCATTTGTTTTTGTTCTAATTCATTCAATTGGTTGTCATCAAAAATGATAATAAAAGTCGGTGAAGATGATTTAAATGTATCACACAACTACATGGGAAGACCACGAATGTCGTATATTGAGGACAGTGAACGTTTTAAAAGAAAATGTGCTTCTGAACTGTCATTAAAGGAAAACCATAACACACCTTTGCTCCCCTGTGCCTATTGGCTGCATGGGTGAAAATGCATCGCAGGTTCGTAACAAGCTTTATAAGCTTGACAGAAGTATGCACCCACGAAAAAATAGCAGCCAAAATAATATGTGCAACGTTTTTCATAGAACAATGGACACCAGCGTTCCTTTGCTATCCAGTTTGTGCCTAAATAAAAGAAAGGCTCTACAGAAAAAAAAACCTCTTTCGAAAGATGTCATCGAACTATTATAAGTATCACCTATCGCAGCTAATTACAGTCAGGATATTCAAAATGTAGATGTTTTTTATGTTTTTCAGATTAACCTGATGTGGATTATGCAGATCATGAATATTCAATAGATATAGATGTTGAAGTAATCTATTAATGTATGCTAAAAATAAAATGAAAATAAATAAGCTTTAATGCTATAATATTGACTTAAAAGCATTATTATTACATTTTCGCTTCCAAGAAACTGATATACGTATATATATACTATGTTCATAAATATTTATATATACTTATATAAAAACAAAGATATATATACATATAACATACACATACATAAATATACATATGTATAATTTGGCAATAATGGTCGATGCAAGCTAAAATCCTCATACCAGCGAATGACCCAAATGGGCGTTATGAGTGGCCGTAATCGAAAAGTTTTCAAAACTTTTCAAGTTATTTTGTATATGTTGTAAATTAATTTCGTCAATTTTAAAGACATTTTGTTTGTTCCTTGACTTTATGTCAAAATAATCGACTTTGGGACCATAGTGGTTGCCTTATGCATATTATGATCCAGCAAGTTCACCAAACGCAGCGCTCTGTCTCCAAAATCCTCATCCATTCTCAAGGAGCTCCGAAAACTGGCCAACAGTTAAAGGACGGAAAGGAGGCGAACGGAGGAGAACGAACCAAGCCAGATGATATTAAGCTAACGCGAGTAGATGGCTGTTCTTATGCAGATATGTTTAGAGTAGTCAAGACAGACCCAGCTCTAAAGCACCTGAGTAGCGATGTCAACGGCATATAGAAGACGCCAAAGCGCGACCTCCTTTTACGCCTGAATAGGAAACCAGAGCATAGCGCGGAAGTGCTGCGAGAAGCCGTAGGCAAGGTCCTTGGCAGCCGAACAGTGGTGAAAACGCTCACTGAATCGGTCCAAGTAGAAATCTGGGATCTGGATAAGCTAGCCAGCTACGATGAAGTCCTAGAGGCGATCAAACCCGTTTTAAAAGAGTCTTCGTTAAATGACGACCAGGGAGCTAATTAAAGTTATCAAAATTCGGACCAGCCTAAACGCAATTTAATCGCTCTGCGCACGCATTCTTCTCAGTTCTAAAGTGTACACGCAACGCTGCGCAAGTGCCTTTTTTACACATAGAGCTTAAACGCTACAAATAAAGTTCATAAATATTACCAAATACAACACAACTTTAATTAAGTAATTCAATCACAACGCTATTATATCAAAACAACAATTCCAACAACTACAAAAAACCCCGACATCGTTGCCGCCCTGCCTCAAACATTGGTCCATATATATATGTAGTAAATCTACTCGCCCAACTAGGCATCGGTGGACAACTACACAACTGATAAGTACATTTACAGCCTGATCGTATATATATATGTTAATGCTTGTATCCAACTATATAATAATATAACAATATATACATATATACAAAACGGTTCGCTCCATCCATCATATATGTATGCCTATGTATATATGTAAATCAATCCAGCCGCCATTAGAGTCTTATCTCACTTGAGTTTTTTTCGGTGATTACACTTTGTTCCACATATCCATACATAGGGCTCTCCCAAATATATATATATATATATATAATTGTGCATAATTGTGAGTGGCCATGCTTGGTTGACTCCAGTCTCTCTCTCTCTCTCTCGGAGCGCCACTTTTTCTGGCTTACAACACTCCGATTGTATGCACATACATATAGGTGTATGTAATTTCTACCAACTATTATGCGTCATATATGTTTAAAATAGTTGGCACTGTCAGTGTATGTTTAATGTTGTCGGAATGTTAACTACGTAACAAACATACAGAAATTTCGATCGCAAGCCTGTTGCCCTTAATCCTTCCCCTCGCACTACTTCATCCGGTGCTGTAGTTTCGGCTCTTAAGCGGCTCTTACGGTCCTCCGTACAGCACCATCTTCAAAAATCAAAAATTTCGTGGGATTTGATGTACAAGTTCCTAATCGATTGATTTCGAACGCCTGAGGAACTCTTCGAAATGTCAGTAAACGAGAGAGAGAAACAGTTCAGGCAAATTATGTACATACGGTTAGACATAGTATGCACTTTTTCGCGCTAGGGCATCAATTAAAAGATTGCACCAGTGCGTATACGGCCGCACTTGAAAGGGACATCACAAAACACTTCTGCATCTAGACGTCTCCTCCGCATCTCTTTTTTCCATTCCAGACGCAACTATCCCGAACATAAAGCCCACTCTCACAACCTCACCTACGACGTGCAAAACTATTTTGCCCCCAACACGTAAGACGTCCTTTTATCGTCCTTTAGCGTCCTTTATCTCCGAACGTATGTTCACATCACCTACTAAGCGTAGGTTGCATGTTGAGGCTTCGGCCTTTTTGCTACCAAGAATATCAAACAATCTCCCTTCCTACTCTATCCAAAGAAATTTGTTGAGAGATCTGCCTAATATGCCGTTGGTCGACCATAATTTACACCAAACTATAGAAATTGACGTTCTGATTGGACCGGACATCCTTTCGTCCATCCTCTTAGGGGGCGTCAAAGTCAGTGTTTTTGGTTTGTTTCTTGGGCAAGGAACTATCTTCGGATGGGTTCTCTAAACGAAAAGGAATATATTTATATGCGAATCGAATATCCGTAGATCAACATTTCCCGTCGGAAGGTCTCCTCACTCCCATTGCTGAGCCAGCAATCCGCGGAAAGTCCATGTCCTTGGTCATTGCTGGAAGTGCCACACTTCCATATCCCGACCCGCTTGTAGAAGATTGAAGGGAGATACGAGACGAAAAAAACAAGCGACGAGGAATTAAGGACATTTTTTATTTTCCTTTTGCAAAATATTGCAAGAGAGCGAAATGTTTGCGTCCGCGACATCAGATGATCTGACATGACGCTTAGAGCGAGCTTTCCTTTTCCATCTGAGAGCAAGCTTTGCGACTCCAGTACCTGGCAAGATATAAACTACACTCTTATTTTGCACACGCAACTCTGCACGCGTGCCTTTCATACATATGAAAATTTAGACATTAAAAGTTTAAAGTTCACAAATATTACAAAATATAAGACAAATTCAATACTTCAAGCACAACGCCGTTTTACTTAAACCAACAAATATTGTGTCGCTCACTAAGTAATATCGTTTGTTTTAGTGCAATTCAAACACTTTTTTTTAGTTTTTAAAACATTTGATGAAATTATGTATTCTCCATTTTGATTTAATACCTTCTGCCATCTTTCGGGAAAGATATTGATTCCAAGCTCATTAAATTTTTTGATCCATGCTGGCAAAAAACAGGTTCAAGTATTTTTTGACGTCCTGATTATCCAAAAAATTGTGCAGAGACCGAAACAAGTAATAGTCCGAAGGTTCCAAGTCGTAGTAGAGTATGGTGGGTGTGGTAGCACATCCCGTTCAAGCTGCAACAGCTTTTGACGAGTCATCAAACTTGTATGAGGTCTTGCATTATCCTGCAAAAACACTACACAATTTGTCAAATTTTCCTGGTGGAACACTGCACCTTTTCTGTTGACCATTTCTGGTCTTTTTTCTTTGAGTGCATCACTTAATTTATCCAGCTGATTGCAATAAACTTCAGAATTAATCGTTGTGTTGTCCGGCAAAAGCTCAAAATAAACGATCCCCTTGAAATCCCACCAAACGGACAAAAACCTTTTTTGGTGAATATTGCTTGAACTGCATATCCTATCCTTAAAGTCAATAGAGAGTATTGGATACAATATAAAACTAGAGGGATGGGCTAACTTCGGTCATGCCGAAGTTTGGTAATACCCTTGCAATTGCAAAGGCCATAGATACATTTTTTTTGCTGATTTGCCACGCCCCCAACAATTGGATATATATCATCTTTGGGCAATCTATTGAGCAGGGCAACAGTAACCTATATATCAAATTTTGAAGCTCTACCTATAAGACTTTGGAAGATATAGTTTTCTCCGATTTGCCACGCCCCCAAGGGGCGGATATATATAATTTTTAATAATTTTGTCGAAACAGTCAAGCCTAACGTCTGTGTCAATTTTTGGAGCTCTAGGTGTAAAATTGTAGAAGATATAGTTTTATCCGATTTGCCACGCCCCTAATGGGCGTAGATATATATTCTTTATGTTTTTTAGGGGTGGTTGATACAAATATATGCTTTAAGTTTCAAGTCTCTGGCTTTAACAGCGTCCAAAATATTGAAGGATTTATGTTGAGCACTATAAAGACTTTCCCGATTTGCCACGCCCCAAGTAGGCGTGGATATATAATTTTTTGATCAATCTGAAGGGGAGGCCAAAAGTATATTACTTTCCAAATTTGGATGCTCTAGCTTCAAAACTGTAGAAGATATAGTTTTTTCCGATTTGCCACGCCCCCAAAAGGCGTAGATTTATATTCTATATCTTTTTGTATTTGGGTGCAACTCAGGAGTATATATTCCAAAGTTCAAGTCTCTGACTTTAATAACGTCGAAGTTATCCGACTAAAACATTTCTTAAAACCGATCTGTCCTATGGGAGCTATAGGATATAGTCATCCGATCCGGATGATTCCGAGATATACAATGCCTGTAGCACCTTCCAGCCCATGTGCAAAATTTCAGTTCAGTAGCTCTTATAGTCTCGGAGGAGATTGCGTTGATCCAGACAGACGGACAGACAGACAGACGGACAGACGGACATGGCTATATAAACTCAGCTCGTCTTGCTGATCAAGAATATATATACTTTATATGGTCGGAGATGCTTCCTTCTCTGCGTTGCAAACTCCTGACAAAAATGAATATACCCTTTTTGCATGGGTATAAAAAATGAAAAAATAAAATTTAATAATAACAAACTTTTTTTTAAACTGTTTTTTTTTCCTTGCATACAGTTTACAGTTTCTATAGTTTCCGTTCCGTTTTATTAGTAGTGTTATCAGTACTAGTTCAGCACTCTCCGAATTTTCACTCCCCAGCCTCTACTAGTGGCTTTATTGGCATACTAGTTTCCAAACGGGTTCACTTACTGCTATATTTGCATGTTATGACAACTGGGGGCGAGATTTCGTCTCCGGGCGGTAAGAGAACTCTATCGACTCTATTTCCGACTTCTGGGTCTAAACCCAGATCTGCCTCTGCTTTTCCAACGATCCACAGTAAGCCTGTGGTCCTCAAGCCTTCCCCACGTAGCAGGACATCCGGCGCTTCAGTCTCGGCATCGGCCAAGTGCCATTCCGTAAGCTAGCAAAACATTCCAGTTTCGGCCCCTAAGTTACTCTTACGATCCTCCGTACAGCAACTGTCCCAAATTTCTAAAATGTTGTTGTCTGAATTTACCGTCAGTTCTGACAAATTTAGCCAGCTTGAAGCTAGGTTAATTGCGGACGTAGTTGAAAAAAGCTTCCAGTCATGTTCTGAAGATCCGTCTTGACCATGTCAATACATTGTGTAGCAAAGTAAAAGAGGAGTATGATCGCTGCATAAAGGTCCGTTCAGCCAGCGAGCACAACCATAGCAAAGCTGACTTGAGCACCGTTCAGTATATGGTTTATGAACGGTGGACAGCTCACGGCTGTGTCGATCGCAAACTCTATGACCTCCACTCCGGGAGGCTGCAATCTTTCGTCCTGTGACATAGAAATGTTCACGTGAAATTTATTTAAAATGGCTTAATTTCAGGGAATTATTCACAGCAAAATATGTGCATAATCCATGCCTAACACATGTGGAGAAGTTATTCCACCTGAAAACGATAAGAGAAGCCAAAGCTATTATTTTATTATTTTATTATTTCCAAATCATCTCCAATCCACCAATCCACCTGGAACAACCTTACAGCGCGCTTTGAAAACATCCGCCTGTTAGTGAACAACTGAAAACTCTATTCATTCTGACCTCCATGCACCAAGAGACCGGGGCAGCACTCAAAGAGCTGCAAAGTACCATTCAAGGGTTTCTGACCGATGTGAATTCTGAGACGTGGGATGCCATTCGACGAATAATTGAATTGTTCGTCGAAGCTTCCTAAAGTAACTCTGTCACTCTAGGAGCAATCCATCAGAGTAAGACAGAATTACCCTCTTGGGAGTTGATGAGCCAATTCCTTGTCGATAGACATCGAACGCTTGGGGCTATCGAAGACCTCAAGCCCCTCCAAATCCTTCCAACAGTCTCGGGTCATTAAAAATTGCTACACGTGCAAGTGTACACGTGATTTCAGCCAATGTAACTGGCCTCTACCAAAGAATCGCTGCCCTGTCACAGAAGTTATGCCATCTTCGGCTCACATCTCCTACTAAACCTAGGCTATGCATGTGGAGACTTCATTCTTTGTACTCACAAACCAGCAGGCAATATCCCGTCGTATTCAATTTAACGAGACCGACTGAGAGATTTGCCTAATATCCCATTAGCCGACCCCCATTTTCACCAAAGTTCACAAGTAGACGTCCAAATTGGAGCGTATATTCTTCCGTCTATCCTCCTTGGGGCGTCAAAGAGAACATATGTGGCACACTTCTTGGGCAAGAGACCATTTTCGGCTGGATCCTCACCGGCCCCCTTTCCATGGGTAATGCGAAAGCAATATTTTCTTTTTCGGCGCGAGTTTCCATTACTCAGGATATGACCCGTTCTTTCAATCGACCAAAAGAGATCTGTCAGCGCAGATACAATCCACACCGCATGCGTAGGAGCCTTGCGGCCAACAGCTGCCGCTGCCGTCCACTGGCGAATCACGCAATTGACAACACGAAGTACGCCATTATGAATGGAGCCATTGCTCAGACTCGAGATGGCAACCTTATCTGCCACACTACAGAAGCCTTAGTACCTGGCGTTAATACGAATTTAAGTTCACTCGAGCAGTAACAACAGTCGCAAGCTGACTTTATATTCCCTGCGGCGAGCACGATGCCCTACATATATGCAACTATAGCTCAGGTAACGCTTGCACCACAGCCTTCCCAGCAGTAACACCATCCACACATGGTGGTGCACGCCGCTCAACCCGTCGAGCTGCAAGAGGCTACTGTCGAGGATAATATTAGTGGTGTGGAGCACCCAGTCAGATCACGACATGGCCGCAGCAACAGGTCCACCAGCTCATGCTCATCACTTGCTGCTTCCACCAGCGGCAAGGAGCCACAGCCCATGCATTGGCACTAGACCACGACGTCGCCGACGTGAAAAAGCAGTCAGCGGTCTCAATTGTTCACCGGGCGGTCGCATCAATATCTATGCTGCTTCGCCACAGCCGCTGATCACGTCATCGTCCGCCTCGTCCACAAACGACGCGCAGTCGTCGAATTACGAGACCCTTTAGAACAATCAAAATCCCAACTTTCGCGTCCAACGTCGTATAACGAAAGTTGTGTGCTCCAAAGCTAAATCTCAGTTATCGCCAGCTGTTCCAACATTAACGGTTGTTGCTCCGCGTAAACAAGTTTTTGTTTCTAGACTCTCTGCAGATACGACTGTGGAATCAATATCTGCTTATATTTCAACCAAATCCTCAGGCATTGTGTATATTTCAAAGTTTAATTTCACGACCCCACGTGAAATTGTTTCTTTTAAAATCAATGTGCCTGTGGAAATGTTTCCAATAATATGTGACCCCAAATTTTGGCCACCTCATATTATTGTTCATGAATTTAAGCCTAAGAATCGAAATCGGCCTTCGCCCGTTTCGCTTAAAACAGTGGTACCAACTTCATCCAATAAAGTACCAAAAAACTAAATCTTACTCCTAATCATTTCTCTATCATTTATCAAAATGTTAGAGGCCTTAGGAGTAAAATTAAGAACCTGTTTCTAAAGAGCTTTTCTTGTCATAATAACATTATAGCCTTTACTGAAACGGGGTTAAATCCTTCAATCTGTAACAGTGAAATTTCACTGCTTATAGACTTGATCGTTTGTCCAGGAATGGTGGAAGTGTTCTTATTGCTGTTAACACTTATTTCCACTCTGAACAGTTTAATTTTATGTCGACCCGTCATGCTGAGATTGTTGGTGTTAAAGTCACTTTGCCAACAGGCTCGTTATATGTGGCCTGCTCGTATATTGCCCCTTCTTCTCATATACAAGTTTATATTGATCATCTGAACTGCATTAAAGAAGTTTTCGAATTTGTTCAAGATACTGACCTTTTCATGGTGTTAGGGGATTTCAACATTCTGAATACTACTTGGTCTTTATTTACTGAATCAAATTATCTAACTCTATCAATTCAACATGATTTTTTTGATGGAATGTTTGACCTATCATTGTTTCAAATGAACTCTATATCAAATCATTTGAATCGAATTCTTGATCTTGTATTCATTAATGATAACTCAATTATTGATGTTTCTAAATCTTTTCCATTGTCTGTTCCGGAAGATAGCCACCATCCTACATTAGAGCTAGCTTTGTCCCTTGTTATTCCACATACTTTTTCTTCTTTTTCAAACCCATTATCAATTCGTCGTTGCTATCATAAATGTAATTTTAAATTACTAAATGAATTGGTCAATTTTGTATGCCTCGGTTGACATTTATTTTGCAACTAGCTTTTTCTATAACACTCTAAACTCTATTTTAGATGTTTGTGTGACAACCTGTGCTGTTTTGCCCCCCACAAATAAGCCCCCTTGGTCTTCTCAAAGACTCAATAATTTAAGAAATATTAAATCTAAATATATCAAAAGATTTAAAAAAACGGGTGCGAATGTTGACTGGTCTAAATATATTATAGCAAAGTCAAAATTACACCTTCTTAATTCTCAATGTTATGAGAATTATTTATTTCGATGCAAAAGTCAATTTGTTCGGGACCCTAAAAAATTTTATTCGTTTGTAAACTCCTAGCGTAAAACATCTTGTTTACCAAACACATTTTTTCATGGCCTGGATGAAGCTAGCAATGATTCTGATGCATCTGATCTCTTTGCTAATTTCTTCCAATCCATCTATTCTGCTTGTAGTCCCTGTAATATGTCGTACCCATATTATATTTCTTCCTTAAATTGTCCTACAACATACCTAGTGGTACTCTTAAGGAGTGTAGTGGTTCCCTTGCGTTTCCATTGCTAAAGCTCTTTAACCTGTCTTTGGAAACAAATATTTTTTCCAAGTATGTGGAAAGAATCTTATATCATTCCTGTCCACAAAAAAGGTGGCAGGTCTGATATTTCCAATTACAGGGGTATAGCAAAATTGTCTGCTATACCAAAATTATTTGAAAAAATAATTACCTCGACTTTGCAACATTTTTGCAAATCCATATTATCTCCGACTCAGCATGGATTTCTACAGAGTCGGTCAACTGCAACCAATTTACTTGAGTTTACCTCTTTGATAAATGATGGTTTTGTTGACAAAATGCAAACTGATGTAATTTACACCGACTTCAGTAAAGCATTTGACTATGTTCATCATGAAATCCTACTTCAAAAATTAGACCTTATTGGATTCCCTCCCTCACTATTGTCCTGGATTTCGTCTTATTTAAAAGATCGAACTCAAAGAGTTTTGCTCAGATCATCCAAATCGAAACTTGTTTATGTTTCGTCGGGTGTACCGCAAGGTAGTCATCTGGGTGCATTACTCTTTACTCTTTTCATTAATGATCTTCCATCTTTAATATCTCACTCTCAGATACTTATGTATGATGATGATGTGAAGCTTTTTCTGTCTTATGCTGATTCTTCTCATCACCTACATCTGCAACAGGACTTTAATTCTATGCAATTGTGGTGTGATGATAATCATTTACATATAAATTCCTCTAAATGTATGGTTATGACCTTCAGTTGTTCAAAACCCTAATTTGTTAACTATTTAATTAACAATACTTCTTTAAAGCGTATTTTTGAAATCAAAGATCTTGGTGTACTCTTTGACTCAAAACTATGTTTCATCATATTTGTACTATTGTAAATGAAGCCAAAGGTGTTTTAGGGTTCATTAAACGTTGGTCAAAAGAGTTTAATGATCCTTTTATAACCAAACTTCTTTACATTTCGCTTGTACGACCAATACTTGAGTACTGCTCTTGTATATGGTCTCCTCAGCATAAGATTAAACAGGATCGTATCGAGTCTGTCCAAAAGCAGTTTTTAAACTTTGCCTTACGAGGTTTGAGTTGGGACCCCATTAAATGTTTGCCCTCTTACCGCAGTAGACTTCTGCTCCTTGATCTGTCATCATTAATCAACCGTAGAAGTTGATTATTGGTGATATTGACTCCATCTTTCTTTTAGGGCGTCTCATGTTCTCTGTTCCTGGGAGACCAACCAGG
This sequence comes from Drosophila gaucha, assembly GCA_035045545.1. Lineage (NCBI taxonomy): Eukaryota > Metazoa > Arthropoda > Insecta > Diptera > Drosophilidae > Drosophila > Drosophila gaucha. The sequence continues at coordinate 83,345 of JAWNOY010000188.1, read as the reverse complement.
TATTCCCGTCCTTTACATTTATCACAGTGCACAACAGATTACTCTCTGCATAATTCTTTATATGTGCTTTGTCACAATTATAATCAATTTTATAACGTTTTCTCATCTGAACTCTCTCGTCCTATAATAAAATCCTTGCTTTCAGCACATTTTCGGGAAATCACTGACAGTACCTAGCTATGAGTAGGGACATAGCCGGCCGGACTGGCAAAAATCACCCCATCGTGGTCAGTGATTTCCCAACTGAAATCACTATCTACTTTTTATTTCTATTTACTCACTCTACTAAGTTTAATACGTACTAATTTTGTTTAAGTTTCCTAGTAACAAAATCTTTAGTCTTATAGATCCCAGTAATGTCACTGACTACTTTTAGCTGTGATCTGGGGCATAGCTAGCCGGTCGGGCAAAAAAATTCCCCCAAAGTGTCGGTGATATTATAAGGGTATTTGATGTAATTTTATATAGGCTATCTTATTATTAGATAATATTTTTATTTTCTTTTTTTTGATACCTTCTGTTGCACACGTTTAGTCAACATAAATAAATAAATAAAAAAAAAATGTCGCATCATCCTTACCATAAACCTCTCACGGCACCATCCGACGACCAATCGAGATGCTCATCCGCTTGGCGGCCGAAGAAAGCGGGTCTTCTGCTCCCATGTAGTGTGCGGTGTCGCACCACTACGTCCATGTGTCCATCTCCTATATATGTATATACATTCCCCATTAAAACAGCCAATATTCTCATGCAAGTCTTCTTATTCTATCCCTAACCAGAGATCATGGCTGCCAAACGTCACTAGCCGACGACTCGTCGGCAGTTGCCCAACACTGGAGTATTCCCCTGTCGGGACTGCAGGGGCGTCCTCGCCCTGAAGAAGTGTCAGCGGTTCCAACGGTTATCCGCAGAAAAGCGGCTTCGTGCAGTACTCATTAACAAGTACTGTCCGAACTGCCTAGCGCACCGTCACTCCAGGCGTATTATGCCGTATTAGTGCTGTAGTTTCGGCATCTTCCAAGTGCCATTCCGTAAGCTCCCGAACTCTTCCAGTTTCGGCTCTTACGGTCCGTATCACCATCTTCAAAAATCAAAAATTTCCTTAGCGGAGTTCATTGCCTCATACGACATATTCAGCCAGCTTGAAAGTGGGCTAAGTGCAAATGCGAGTGGAGAAACTTCTCTCCATGTCCTGAAGATTCGTCTTGCTTATGTGAAGACTTTGTATGCTAAGGTAGAAAAAGAAAGTGGAAGTGTTCCCGGGTGATTATTTGAAAACAAGGGCCACAGTTTCTAAGTCCCCCCACACTAATGAGGGGTTCCAATCCACCTGGGTCAACTTAACAGCACGCTTTGAGAACAGGCAGCTGTTAGTGAACAGTCAGCTGAAGATCCTATTCAGCTTGACCTCCATGCTCCAAGAGACGGGGCAGCCCTCAAGGTCTCTGCCCTCTGAAGCATTCCGTCGTGAGTACTGAGAATTGGGATGCCATTCTCGTACTCATTTGTTCATCTAAGCTTTCCAAATTAACTCTGTCCCTCTGGGAGCAATCCATCAGTAAAAGGACAGAGTTACTTTCGTGGGATTTGATGTACAAGTTCCTAATTGATTGACATCGAACGCCTGAGGAACTCTTCGAAATGTCAGTAAACAAGAGAGCCACCACCATAAAACAGTTCAGGCAAAGTATGTACATACGGTTAGACATAGTCTGCACTGTTTAGCGCTAGGGCATCAATTAAAAGATTGCACCAGTGCGTATACGGCCGCACTTGTAAGGGACATCACAACACACTTCTGCATCTAGACGTCTCCTCCGCATCTCTTTTTTCCATTCCAGACGCAACTATCCCGAACATAAAGCCCACTCTCACAACCTCACCTACGACGTGCAAAACTATTTTGCCCCCAACACGTAAGACGTCCTTTTATCGTCCTTTAGCGTCCTTTATCTCCGAACGTATGTTCACATCACCTACTAAGCGTAGGTTGCATGTTGAGGCTTCGGCCTTTTTGCTACCAAGAATATCAAACAATCTCCCTTCCTACTCTATCCAAAGAAATTTGTTAAGAGATCTGCCTAATATGTTGTTGGTCGACCATAATTTCCACCAAACTATAGAAATTGACGTTCTGATTGGAGCGGACATCCTTTCGTCCATCCTCTTAGGGGGCGTCAAAGTCAGTGTTTTTGGTTTGTTTCTTGGGCAAGGAACTATCTTCGGATGGGTTCTCTAAACGAAAAGGAATATATTTATATGCGAATCGAATATCCGTAGATCAACATTTCCCGTCGGAAGGTCCCCTCACTCCCATTGCTGAGCCAGCAATCCGCGGAAAGTCCATGTCCTTGGTCATTGCTGGAAGTGCCACACTTCCATATCCCGACCCGCTTGTAGAAGATTGAAGGGAGATACGAGACGAAAAAAACAAGCGACAAGGAATTAAGGACATTTTTTATTTTCCTTTTGCAAAATATTGCAAGGGAGCGAAATGTTTGCGTCCGCGACATCAGATGATCTGACATGACGCTTAGAGCGAGCTTTCCTTTTCCATCTGAGAGCAAGCTTTGCGACTCCAGTACCTGGCAAGATATAAACTACACTCTTATTTTGCACACGTAACTCTGCACGCGTGCCTTTCATACATATGAAAATTTACGCATTAAAAGTTTAAAGTTCACAAATATTACAAAATATAAGACAAATTCAATACTTCAAGCACAACGCCGTTTTACTTAAACCAACAAATATTGTGTCGCTCACTAAGTAATATCGTTTGTTTTAGTGCAATTCAAACACTTTTTTTTAGTTTTTAAAACATTTGATGAAATTATGTATTCTCCATTTTGATTTAATACCTTCTGCCATCTTTCGGGAAAGATATTGATTCCAAGCTCATTAAATTTTTTGATCCATGCTGGCAAAAAACAGGTTCAAGTATTTTTTGACGTCCTGATTATCCAAAAAATTGTGCAGAGACCGAAACAAGTAATAGTCCGAAGGTTCCAAGTCGTAGTAGAGTATGGTGGGTGTGGTAGCACATCCCGTTCAAGCTGCAACAGCTTTTGACGAGTCATCAAACTTGTATGAGGTCTTGCATTATCCTGCAAAAACACTACACAATTTGTCAAATTTTCCTGGTGGAACACTGCACCTTTTCTGTTGACCATTTCTGGTCTTTTTTCTTTGAGTGCATCACTTAATTTATCCAGCTGATTGCAATAAACTTCAGAATTAATCGTTGTGTTGTCCGGCAAAAGCTCAAAATAAACGATCCCCTTGAAATCCCACCAAACGGACAAAAACCTTTTTTGGTGAATATTGCTTGAACTGCATATCCTATCCTTAAAGTCAATAGAGAGTATTGGCTACAATATAAAACTAGAGGGATGGGCTAACTTCTGATTTGCCACGCCCCCAACAATTGGATATATATCATTTTTGGGCAATCTATTGAGCAGGGCAACAGTAACCTATATATCAAATTTTGAGTTTTCTCCGATTTGCCACGCCCCCAAGGGGCGGATATATATAATTTTTAATAATTTTGTCGAAACAGTCAAGCCTAACTAACGCCTGTGTCAATTTTGGGAGCTCTAGGTGTAAAATTGTAGAAGATATAGTTTTATCCGATTTGCCACGCCCCTAATGGGCGTAGATATAAATTCTTTATGTTTTTTTTTAGGGGTGGTTGATACAAATATATGTTTTAAGTTTCAAGTCTCTGGCTTTAACAGCGTCCAAAATATTGAAGGATTTATGTTGAGCACTATATAGACTTTCCCGATTTGCCACGCCCCAAGTAGGCGTAGATATATATTCTATATCTTTTTGTATTTGGGTGCAACTCAGGAGTATATATTCCAAAGTACAAGTCTCTGACTTTAATAACGTCGAAGTTATCCGACTAAAACATTTCTTAAAACCGATCTGTCCTATGGGAGCTATAGGATATAGTCATCCGATCCGGATGATTCCGAGATATACAATGCCTGCAGCACATTCCAGCCTATGTGCAATATTTCAGTTCTGTAGCTCTTATAGTCTCGGAGGAGATTGCGTTGATCCAGACAGACGGACAGACAGACAGACGGACAGACAGACAGACGGACAGACGGACAGACGGACAGACGGACATGGCTATATCAACTCAGCTCGTCTTGCTGATCAAGAATATATATACTTTATATGGTCGGAGATGCTTCCTTCTCTGCGTTGCAAACTCCTGACCAAAATTAATATACCCTTTTTGCATGGGTTTACAGTTTCTATAGTTTCCGTTCCGTTTTATTAGTAGTGTCATCAGTACTAGTTCAGCAGTTTTCACTCCCCAGCCTCTACTAGTGGCTTTATTGGCATACTAGTTTCCAAACGGGTTCACTTACTGCTATATTTGCATGTTATGACAACTGGGGGCGAGATTTCGTCTCCGGGCGGTAAGAGAACTCTATCGACTCTATTTCCGACTTCTGGGTCTAAGCCCAGATCTGCCTCTGCTTTTCCAACGATCCACAGTAAGCCTGTGGTCCTCAAGCCTTCCCCACGTAGCAGGACATCCGGCGCTTCAGTCTCGGCATCGGCCAAGTGCCATTCCGTAAGCTAGCAAAACATTCCAGTTTCGGCCCCTAAGTTACTCTTACGATCCTCCGTACAGCAACTGTCCCAAATTTCTAAAATGTTGTTGTCTGAATTTACCGTCAGTTCTGACAAATTTAGCCAGCTTGAAGCTAGGTTAATTGCGGACGTAGTTGAAAAAAGCTTCCAGTCGTGTTCTGAAGATCCGTCTTGACCATGTCAATACATTGTGTAGCAAAGTAAAAGAGGAGTATGATCGCTGCATAAAGGTCCGTTCAGCCAGCGAGCACAACCATAGCAAAGGTGACTTGAGCACCGTTCAGTATATGGTTTATGAACGGTGGACAGCTCACGGCTGTGTCGATCGCAAACTCTATGACCTCCACTCCGGGAGGCTGCAATCTTTCGTCCTGTGACATAGAAATGTTCACGTGAAATTTATTTAAAATGGCTTAATTTCAGGGAATTATTCACAGCAAAATATGTGAGACCGGGGCAGCACTCAAAGAGCTGCAAAGTACCATTCAAGGGTTTCTGACCGACGTGAATTCTGAGACGTGGGATGCCATTCTCGTATTGAATTGTTCGTCGAAGCTTCCTAAAGTAACTCTGTCACTCTAGGAGCAATCCATCAGAGTAAGACAGAATTACCCTCTTGGGAGTTGATGAGCCAATTCCTTGTCGATAGACATCGAACGCTTGGGGCTATCGAAGACCTCAAGCCCCTCCAAATCCTTCCAACAGTCTCGGGTCATTAAAAATTGCTACACGTGCAAGTGTACACGTGATTTCAGCCAATGTAACTGGCCTCTACCAAAGAATCGCTGCCCTTTCACAGAAGTTATGCCATCTTCGGCTCACATCTCCTACTAAACCTAGGCTATGCATGTGGAGACTTCATTCTTTGTACTCACAAACCAGCAGGCAATATCCCGTCGTATTCAATTTAACGAGACCGACTGAGAGATTTGCCTAATATCCCATTAGCCGACCCCCATTTTCACCAAAGTTCACAAGTAGACGTCCAAATTGGAGCGTATATTCTTCCGTCTATCCTCCTTGGGGCGTCAAAGAGAACATATGTGGCACACTTCTTGGGCAAGAGACCATTTTCGGCTGGATCCTCACCGGCCCCCTTTCCATGCGAAAGCAATATTTTCTTTTTCGGCGCGAGTTTCCATTACTCAGGATATGACCCGTTCTTTCAATCGACCAAAAGAGATCTGTCAGCGCAGATGCAATCCACACCGCATGCGTAGGAGCCTTGCGGCCAACAGCTGCCGCTGCCGTCCACTGGCGAATCACGTAATTGACAACACGAAGTACGCCATTATGAATGGAGCCATTGCTCAGACTCGAGATGGCAACCTTATCTGCCACACTACAGAGGCCTTCGTACCTGGCGTTAATACGAATTTAAGTTCACTCGAGCAGTAACAACAGTCGCAAGCTGACTTTATATTCCCTGCGGCGAGCACGATGCCCTACATCTATGCAACTATAGCTCAGGTAACGCTTGCACCACAGCCTACCCAGCAGTAACACCATCCACATATGGTGGTGCACGCCGCTCAACCCGCCGAGCTGCAAGAGGCTACTGTCGAGGATAATATTAGTGGTGTGGAGCACCCAGTCAGATCACGACATGGCCGCAGCAACAGGTCCACCAGCTCATGCTCATCACTTGCTACTTCCACCAGCGGCAAGGAGCCACAGCCCATGCATTGGCACTAGACCACGACGTCGCCGACGTGAAAAAGCAGTCAGCGGTCTCAATTGTTCACCGGGCGGTCGCATCAATATCTATGCTGCTTCGCCACAGCCGCTGATCACGTCATCGTCCGCCTCGTCCACAAACGACGCACAGTCGTCGAATTACGAGACCCTTTAGAACAATCAAAATCCCAACTATCGCGCACAACTGCATGAGGCGTATATGTCGCATCATCCTTAGCATAAACCTCTCACGGCACCATCCGACGACCAATCGAGAAGCTCATCCTCTTGGCGGCCGAAGAAAGCGGGTCTTCTGCTCCTATGTAGTATGCGGTCTCGCACCACTACGTCCATGTGTCCAGGTCCTATATATGTATATACATTCCCCATTAAAACCGCCAATATTCTCATGCAAATCTTCTTATTCTATTCCTAACAAGAGATCATGGCTGCCAAACGTCACTAGCCGACGACTCGTCGGCAGTTGCCCAACACTGGAGTATTCCCCTGTCGGGTCTGCAGGGGCGTCCACGCCCTGAAGAAGTGTCTGCGGTTCCAACGGTTATCCGCTGAAAAGCGGCTTCTGGCAGTACTCATTAACAAGTACTGTCCGAACTGCCTGGCGCACCGAACTGCCTGGCGCAACGAATGAGAGTGTCCCCCGCTACACATCCACAACGCAGCGCCGCGTGTCCACACCGTCCACACCACGCGATGAGCAGAGTCCAGCGACGCCACCCGTGAAGATGCGTAGATCCGCCCACACTGTCGTCATTCCTGCAACACCGCGTAACGACGTTTTGCCCACTGCACTGGACCTGTTAGACAACTTTTGGGATGGACTCAACTTCTCAAGAGAAATCGTCGTTGCTGTGGAGGACAACTTACGCATATAGTCGACGCAACGAGACGTTCGCCAGCCCTATTTCAAGATACTGCAAGGGTGGCGGGTTGTTCACGTCAGCTCGCTCTCAGCTCTGCGGCTCTAGTTGTTTATCAATTTCATCGCTTTTTGTACGCGCAACTCTGCTCACGCATTCTTCTCACTTCTAAATTGTATACGCAACTCAGCGCAACTGCCTTTCTTACACATGTAAGCTTACACCCTACGAAAAAACTTCATAAATATTACCAAAAACAACACAAGTTAAATAATTCAACCACAACGCTTTTATATCAAAAAACAACTACAACCCGTCACAAACAGGATGCTATCCAGTCCCAGGCCACATTCTAACTAGAAGACGTTATCATCGTGGCCGTGGAAGCCCTTCTTTCCCTGAAAAGCAGTTAGAATACCAATATGCAAGACGTCAGTTAAAAAAGGCTATACGGGCTAATAGGCGTGATTACTTCTTGACTCAGCAGAATTTGAACCCTGGAGCAAAGCATATAAAACGGTTGTCAAAAGACTTTACGCCGGCAAACTAGTGTAGCCCTCTGATTGTTTGGACTTAAGGTATATCTCGGAAACGCTTTATCCACGCAGATTAAACTTCAGCCTGATAGATACAGTTACTGTAGAGGAAGTTCTGTTTGTTGTCAGAAGCCTTAAGCCCAGCAAAGCGTCAAGTCCAGATGGCATCCTAAACTGCGCGCTAAAGCTTGTTCTCGCCTTTCACCCAGATTCATTCGAACGCAGAAAACTTTCCCTTCAATCTGGAAAGTCCAGAACTTGATTCTTCTTCCCAAGGCAGATAATCCACCTGAAGAACTATCGTCCTTCAGACGACCTATCTGCCTTCTTGACAACATGGGAAAGGTACTAGAGAAGTTAATCTGCTCTAGAATCGAGACAGCGATTGTTAACGGATGCGTTGACTAAAAAACCTACCACTAAATAGAAACATGGGACATGAAAAAGCAGTTGGTTCCTGTAGAGCCTCTCAAGAATCATGCTGAACACATGGGGACTTGAGTTACATGCTCCGTTTCGGCCACGACAACACAGATGAGAGTTCCTGGTGCAGCGAAGCAACGCATACCACATTGTCTTCGAGTGTGGACGATTCGCCGAAGAGAGGCGTCAACTGGAGTAAACAGTGGGCCGTTCCATCAGAAAAAAAAACAATCTGGTGCCGTTCTTGTTGGAATCCGAGGAAGCGTAGAGTGCCTTCGCGGCGCTAATCATGACAGAGCTCCGAAGGATTAAGAGGGTCAGACGATGAGCTGAGTAGGACTCATTTGGCGCAAAGCGCCTGCGAAGCATTGCTTTGCGGCCGTCCCGCAGGCATCTCGCGCTACCCGTTTCTGTCAACTCCTGTACATTACCTTTTAAGAAATAAACGAATACAAAACAAGTAAGAAAGCTCTAGTCGGGTCTGCCCGACTACGAGATCCCCTGAACCAAGTCCGAGCTGATGTTTTAAACAGCTTAGCTTACATCTTTTATCTATACATATTACCCTCTGCGCGCATATACACATGCACACATATACACAGGAACACATATACACATGCACACATATACATATGCACATATACACATGCACCCATATACATATGCACATATACACATGCACACATATACACAAGCACACATATACTATGCACACAGAAGCGCCGATTACTGCGTAGTTGATTTTAATGTATGTATGCAAACGTACAGGCTGCTGCCGTGTGCTTTTGCCAATTGACTAAATGTTTTCTTTAATAACTTCTGTATTACTTAACGGATTTGATTGCAATTTTCTACATTGAATGCTATTATTTTATTGAAAATATGGTTTTGATATCGTCTTCTGGTTTGGATGCAGGTACGTCGAATGTCAGCAATCTGCTCATTCCACCAATACGTGGGTACTTGGTGACGCCGGAATTGCTTACGCGTTGCCATGCTCAAACTGCACGCCTTCTTTATTTGAGAGACCATTTGGCAGGCTCTATTTTCTACGGTGCCGGAGGTGGCAAGAGACTGGATAGCCTCCGAAAAAACAGCTGGATTAAATGAATCTACGCGGTAAGCTTCACGGTAGCGAGTTGTTGTACTCGCTGCTGGCTCTCCTATTGTGCACAGTATAGCCGAGTGGTCGCTACCCGTGTAAGCGTCGCAAAGTTTCCACTTTGCTTCGCTGAATAAGGATGAGCTGACAAAAGTTAGGTCAATAACTGACCCATAGCCCGCACGGCTAAAAGTATATTCGTTACCAGAGTTCAGCAGCGCCACTTCCAAGGAAGCAAAGCTCTCTAGTAGCGCCCGTCCTCTGGCATTGGTCGTTTGGCTGCCCCATTCCATTGCCCAGGCGTTGAAGTCACCCGCAATGATAACTTTCCGGCCCCTTGCATCATCTACGAGGTCATCAATGATGGATTCAAACTCGCTTAGTTGCAAGCTAGGGGCCAGGTAGCAGCTGTAGATCCACAGGCTGCCGTATCTGGCGCGTACGAACCCGTTAAACGACTTTACGTTTGATAGTAAGGTCGTTGGGGCTCCGCAAATCCACAGCGCAGGCTTGCCGTTCCTGTCTGCAGACCATGTCCTTTGGCAACTGGTCTTGCAGTGGTGGGTCTCGCTGAGTATGGCAACATCGATGCTCATTTCCCCAACAGTCTGCTCTAGAAGATCTTGAGCAGCTATGCAGTGGTTAAGATTTAGCTGTAGAAATCTTAACATTTCATTTTCCGGACAGCCTCGAGGTACGATGGACACTTAAAGCTGCCTGTCGCGTGCTCTTGGTTTTTTTCGCCTTTCCGAGCGCATAGGCCGCACCTGGGTGGCTTGGTACAGGTTCTTGCAACATGACCCGTCTTGCCACACCTAAAGCAAGCACCTTTCAGGTCCTCGCTGCTTGTGCAGTTTGCCGCAATGTGCCCAAAATCCTGGCATTTGAAGCAGCGTTTCGGTTGGTCGATAGCGCGTACGCGGCATACGACCCATCCTATCCTAATCTTTCCCATTTCGATTAGCTCCCTGGCTTTTGTCACTGGGAGAGTGAGAGTGGCCCTCTGTTGTCCACCAAAAGCTGGTCGAAGCGACCTTACTACGTCGTCTTTTAAGGACGACTCTTTCAACACGGTTTTGACCGCCTCCAGGACTTCTACCTTTGTTACGAGCTCATCCAGATCGCGGACTTCCACTTGGGCCGAGTCCGTGAGCGTTTTTACAACTGCTCGGCTGCCAAGGGCCTTGGCTACAGCTTCTTGTAGCACTTCAGCGCTGTGCTCCGGTTTCCTGTTAAGGCGTAGGAGGAGATCGCCCTTTGCCGTTTTCCTGATGCCTTGAACATCGCCACTTAGGTGTTTTAGCGCTGGGTCCGTCTTGACCACTCTAAGCATATCTGCATAAGAACAGCCATCCACTCCCGTTAGAGTAATTGCATCTGCTCTGGTCCGTTTTGTGGCCTGCTTTCGTCCTTTAACTGTTGACCAGTTATCAATGTTTTTCTGCCGAACAGCCTGACTGGGGCTTTTGGGGACAGCGCGCAGCATTTGGTGCTCCTGTTGAGTCCCAAGGCTTGACTTCTGGTGCCTTGGTTTTTTTTGGGGGAGTTTTCCGCTGCTCTGGAGCAGAGTCCTCGACCTCTTGGGCGTATTATTGCCGCTTGCTGGTTCAGCCGTTTTCTTCGAGTCAGCACGAATCGCCACTGGCTCGGCTCTTATATTGCCTCTATTTAGCGAGGGCGTTGTCTGCACTGCGCAGTTTCTTGCATCGCTTTTGCAGAAACTCACCGCCGTGCCTTGCAGATTGACCAGTCTAGCCAATTCCTCCCTCATTAAGGCATTAATATGCCTTTGGCCGCCGAACAACGCCGTTAGGCCCTCCAGAACCGCTCCCATTTGGAGTAGCGTGGCCTTCAACGTTTTTGGCTCGCCTCTCTCTTCCGTAGGTGGCTGATGGTCCTCGTAGTGCTGGGTCGTCGTCTGCTGTTGTTGAGGTGATCTCAACAACGAGGAGCGACGTGCAAACGCTTGAAGCTCGTCCTCCATTCTGGCTTCCATACTGCTTAGCTTAAGAACTAAGCGTGTATTTTAATATAAGCCCAGAAGTATGTTATACTTTTGGGACTTAGTATGCTCTCCAACTTATTGGTGTGTGTCTTCGCTAATTCGATGCACAATGCACTGACCCCAGTCTTCGGTCAGCTGGTTGTGCCCTGCAGTTACCAACACTACTAACAGCTGTTAGAGTGAAAGCAACTGCTGTATTGTGATATTTGGCGAGACAACCCGCGTTCGCCAACAATGCGGGAAAAAGAATCTGCTGCAAAAGAAAAGGAAATCACTCATAGAAGACGCTGACGCCCCCCTCCCTTATGCCTCGGACTTGAGGACGCCGCTCCAAACTGGTGCGCCCGCAGTGAGTTTCTACGTTTTTAACCGATGGGTACACTTCGCCCACTAGTAGCACGTGTACTGACACTGACTTTTCTTCACAGTGAAATCACCAAGTGCAATTTTATATCAATTTTGTGTCGATTTTGTGTCGATTTTGTGTCGAATTCGAAGAGCACTCTGCGAACGCGTCCGTACTCTACGAAAAAACAACTCCAACTCTATGCGTGCCTGTGTGTATGTGTGCATGTGTATATGCGCGCAGAGGTAATATGTATAGATAAAAGATATAAGCTAGGTTGTTTAAAACATCAGCTCGGACTTCGTTCAGGGGATCGCGTAGTCGGGCAGACCCGACTAGAGCTTTCTTACTTGTTTTTTTTTATATCAAAAAAACGTGTTTTGTTTAGAGCATCAAACTTGCCATTAATTACATTTTAAATAACCTTGCTCTGCTACCATGTTGAGATTTGAGGTCCATGAACAGTGAGTAACAATGGTATTAATGTTTTTATATATATTTCATATTCACAACTTATTTTATATTAGTTAACTATAGGTAGTATATTTAGGTGCGTGTTCACGTGTCGGCTTTTACAAGACAAGTGAAGTGTTGATTTGGAGCTTAGAACAGCTGTTTACGTTAAGCAGCGCTTGAGTGCATTAGTTAAAGAAACCACAAATAGATGGCGCCATACATATTTCATTTTAGTATAGATTATAGTATTTAACCATAATATTCAACAACTATAAAAAAAATAATAATAAACATAATTAATAAAGAAAACACAGTTCAAATATTTATTCTCATGAATAAACAAGAGATTAACATTATGAATTTTGAAGACACTACACAAGGATCAACATCAGCAACAATTCTCCAACGATTATGTTATAATTATTCCTTTATTATTAAGAACACTACATATACATTACTCACATACACAATTGTATAAAATTAAGTACCAAACTAATAGATCATTCATGTCAGCAATAGCTAGGATCCAGAGAGTAGTATCGGCAAGAGGTGCAAGACGCACCAACAGTGTACCAGACATCAGAGAAGAAGAGTACCTAATTGACAGCATGTCACTAGACCAGGAAATAACCAACTATGACAACAACAAAACTCAATTTATTTTGACCATCCATTAGCAGTAACTCAATTTAGAGAAAAGGAACAGTTTTAAGATAGTTCTTAGACCGTAATAAAACCCTTTTATGTTTATTTAGGTCATTTCTCAGCAAAAATAGATAATCCCAAATCTCATGTTATAACATATCATAAATCATTATTGATCCTTACAACCTAAGAAACTGTATATAAGACCATCACTTTCATATAATAAATCAGTATTACAGTAGCACTTGAAAATAGAGCATCGTGTCTCGTCTTTCACTATTTCTTACTCATATCCGTTGTCCACCTGGTTCAAGTACTAGTTGCACGCCCGTAGTCACTGGTTCTGTACTAGAGAATTACAAAAACATAATATTGAAAATACCTAGTCTTGGTTCTGCACCAACGGCTAAAAAACGACACAACATTTGGTGACCCCGACGTGATTTATTACAAGCATTCTGTAATATTATCAATATCATTTGGTCAACTTGGCGACCAAAAAATTTTCGAAGACGATATTGGATTCATTTGGCGAACCCTATTTTACTACATTGATCAACAGGTGATTAACCATCACAATCATTTTGTGAACTTAGCGAACAATCTCATCAGAAGTGTTTGGTCAATTTGTCTACTAAACTCTTCAAGGAAAATAGTGGCGAACACTATTTTTACTACATCGATCAACAGGTGATCAACAACTAGATCTTGGCGGCAAATAATTACCACATCATCAACGCATTTCGTCCAAACAAATTGGCTATCATCAGAATTTTATAGTTATTTTAAAAAAAATGAGAATGATGGAAGGACTTATTAATAATCAGACTTTGATTGGTGAGGAGATCCAAGTTAATTAGAAATTATAAGAAGTATCCTCAGGAAAGGAAGTCAAATTCGACATACTTCTGTAATAAGGCTGATCAATTAAATCAGCTTTTGACTGCCTTCGATCAAGGGACTGAAAAAATAAAAATTCAAATGGCTGAAAAACCAGTAGAGAATTCTTATACAGAAGAGAATTACTTCTCAAAAATCAAAGATATTGTAACAAAATATCAAGAGGATTTTTCCAAAATTTTATTTGAATTTGACCCTAGGGAGACAGCACGCATGGCTTTGATACCTCTCTAAAGAAATCAAACTGCTCTACTAGAAGCATTGCAGAGAATGCTAGGCCAAATCTCTGGAATCACAGGCACGGTTCATGCCCCTTATAAAGGAATATTGGGAAAAAATAAACCATATTCACTTCGAGATCTTCAGAACGTTTGAAGATCCAATCGCGCTTAGATACAATATGACAAACTATTTAAATGCGGAGGCAGCCATTTTCCAAATCCTAAGCACACCAATTGATGTGAGACCATCAATTACTGCTGCAGCTACACAACCTCAAGTGCAGTTGCCAAAGGTATCCATACCAAAATTTGATGGATGCTATTTAAAATGGCAGCAGTTTCATGACCTATTTAATAAAATGATTCATTATTCAACATTGCCAACAGTACAAAAAATGTGGTACTTAAAATCAAACCTCTCCGGAGATGCTGAAAGACTGGTCAGAAATCTAGATTTGACAGAGTCCAACTCTGAAGCCGCCGACTATGCTTAAGGAGTGTTTCTACAACAAGCGGTTTCTGACAACAACAATTCTACAAAAACTGTTGGATCACCCTCAGTGACTAACGATAGCAATAGGAATCTTCCACGCCAAAATCCAAGAAACGCTTGCTGCACTAAGAAATATTGGTATAGAAACTATCAATTGCGATCCACTGTTGTTAGTACTTCTGGCAAGGAAATGAAACTCACAAGAGCATCGAATTTATCGATGTGAACAATTTGCGTCTAAAGCGTAGACGCACTTTTAAAATGGACACAAGTCAAAAAATTGTGCTTAAATTGCTTGCGACCCAACCATATGGCTTCTTACGCAGCTGCATGAAATGCAACAAAAAACATAATACGTTGTTGCACTTGGAGAAGTGACATGATGTAAAAATAACTGTAGCAGCAAATAGTACAAAACACAATTATGAGCTACTCGCCACTGCTCGAGTCGAAGTACATGAAAACATAGGCCGAGCACTTCTGGTTTCAGGATCACAAATCATTGTGATTTCTGAAACAGTGGTAAAAACACAGTTGCTAGCAGTGAAAAATTCAACCATAAGAATTGAAGGCATCGGAGGAAATCCCATTTCAATGAAGTCCTGGATCAACGTCCTCATCAAATCAAAGAATGGAAATTACACGACACGAATAGAGGCATTAGTGTTACCACATATGGTGGCGGACCAACCGAGCCACAAAATAACCAAACAATCTACCACTGGCGGATTCAACCTTTGAAAAACCTGGAAAGGATGATTTTTTATTAGGAGCAGAACTTTACTTCGACCTCATACTGCCGGAGCAAATTAAAGTCCCTAATTAGGCTATCCGGCCCCACCATCCCATTTCCAAAAGAATATACAAAGGCAGTTGACGGAAAATTCTTAATCAAACTGCCATACTCTGAAGATTTTTCAGCGTTGGGAGAGTCTCGGAAGCTGGCTTTCGGGCGTTTTTTTTTGAATTGAAAAAAAAACTAACGTGATTCAGAGCTACAAAGTAGTCACGTAGAGTCCATGAACGAATATAAAAGACTCGGCCACATTAAGGAAGTAACACCGCAGAAGGTTCCGAGCTCTCACTACTTCATTCCACAACACTGTGAATTAAAACCAGAAAAGTTACGAGTAGTTTCGACGCATCTGCAAAATCATATCTTCTTGTACGCTGGCCCGACAGTACAAAGCGAATTATTTTAAATTTTACTGCGTTTTATGACCCATTAATATGTCTTCACCGCTGACATTATCCATTTTCCCCCAAACACTCCTAAAACTTCACATACCACACCCCCTTTTCCAATATTTCCCCTATCCATTCGGAGCAAAGACAGTGGAAGACGATTTTTACGTCGATGATTGTTTAAGAAGAGCAGATACACTAACAGAAGCCATTAAACTCCGAGACGAAGTCAATAAAATACTTCTACAAGCCGGATTAAGACTTCGCAAATTTTGCGCTATCTAATAAGAACTGCTTCAAGGAATCTCAAAGGATTGGTAAAACTGGATTATACTGAAGACGACAGCATCAAGACATGGGGTCTAACATAGAGCCCTCAAACTGACAGTCTCCATGGACGAGCTGAAGCAACTAAAATCACAAAATGAGTTGTGTTGTCAGAATTGGCAAAAAATTTGACCCATTAGGACTTTTTGCCCCAGTTGTGGTACGAGTAAAAATATTTATGCAACAACTATGGGAGTCAAAAATTGACTGGGATGAGGAGCTATCCCTTAGTTTTAAAAGGGACTGGAAAGTATATCGAGACGACCTTCAAAGTCTCAGTAAACTCTAGATTCCTCGACATATATTCGATTGAAACATGGCAGTAACAAAGGAAGTGTAAACTTTTGTTAAAACCAAAGTTTTCCCTCGACTCAAACTACCCCATCTGCCGTCTCTGACAACGATGTTGCTGCAATCATATTACTACTTCAGTAACTATTACTACCTGGCATATACTACGAAAGAATTGGATCAGCTCGACTGGCGGTGGCGGATTGGACCATCATAGCTTCCTTGGTCTGGAACCATATTGGAGTGAGATGAAAACGTTTTCTAGAGGTGTCGATAGCATAAAGAAAATGTGTACCGACTTAGGCATCACAGTCAAAGCATATATCAACATTTCAAGCATGTGGAGAAATAATTAATGGCTGAAAATGAACTGCTGCTCCAAACACGACATAAAAGAGCGCCACTCGATATAATTGGATGTAACGCTAGCAGCTTATTTGGAGTATTAGATTATACATATACGAAGGAAATGACCGAAACCATACGAAAATAAAAGCAAAACGAAGACTATTTAGTATCGATCTTAAAAAATCATACCTCCTTTGTGGACTCCACCTACAACGTGTTGAAACGTGACGAGGCCATGATTAAAAAGCGACTAAGAAACATGGAAAACCAATTCAACGCAATGCTCACAGAAAAGACCCAACATAATTTATTTCACTGGTATCTCCCTCTAACAACGCAATTGACTATAATGGCCAAAACCTTCAGCGAATGCAAGCAGACAACTTCTACAACAAAAAAATCATATGAAGTATCACTTAAAGATAGGATAAAAAATTCCTAGTACCAATGATGTACTCCAACTATACAAAATGATACAAGCCGAAGGAGCCATAGTAGACAAGCAAGTCATTTTCAAAATAACACTAGCACTTATATCGACGCAGACGCTGGAGCTATGTAACGTGATTCCTATTCCAGTGGTGTCTTGCCGAGGAATTTCAAAAATATCAATAGACGTACCATTCAATGATCATCGCCGTCAATGATCATCGTGATGAATTCCTGATTCTTACATATGAGGAACTTAAAAATTATCATCCCCTTCAAAGAGATGAACACATATGTTATCATAAACAATCACTCTTCAGGATGAATCATTGCTGTGAATTTCTGATGTTTAATTACAGAACGTGGGACAACTGTCTAACATCAACAACAAACCACTCGCTTCTTTGGATTAATATGTTTTTCAAGAACCAGTGGATATGCGCCACGCGGACTTCTATGGATCTCTAAACTGTTTGTTCTGATGGCACTTCAAGCATCCAACTACGAGATGTTGCTCCATTTGCAACGCAAACATGATGTAACAGGCAAGAGCCGATCTACAAGTACAATGTATTCCCCCTACGTGCGTTGTGGTAATTTAACCATACTGCCAAATACAGCGGTAAATAAGTCAAGAGAAGTACTAGAGGCAAGCAACCTACAAAATATACATATGACACCAGCAAATGAAATCCAGCTGCCACTTCCCCTATAAATCATTCCGTCATCATGACGTATATTGCCTTAGCAGCATGAGTAGTCTTACTTGCGCTATACATCAGCAGAAGGATCTATCCAACAACACTAACAAGACTCAGGACCCAAGGCAACATATCGGCTCCAGTAACTGGACAAGATGCTTTTCGGATCGACATATCTGGTAGTTAAACCCCCGTTTAAAGGACTGGAGTATGTTTGGGTTTTACATTCGCCCAAATCAACATGCTATCTACAGCTAAGGCATTTGGCTTATCAGCCGTACCAGAAATCAAGTAAACATCCTACTATTTTCGCAGTGAGTGGAATTATCAGTTTTCAGATAGTTCTTAGACCGTAATAAAACCTTTTTATGTTTATTTAGATAATTTCTCAGCAAAAATAGATAGTCCGAAATCTCATATTATCACATATTATAAATCATTACTGACCCTTACAACTTAAGAAACTGTATATAAGACCATCACTTTCATAAAATAAATTAGTATTAAAGTAGCACTTGAAAATAGAGCATCGTGACTCGTCTTTCACTATTTGTACTCATCTCCGTTGTCCACCTGGTTCAAATACTAGTTGCGACGCCCGTAGTCACTGGTTCTGTACTAGAGACTTACGAAACATAATATTAAAACTACCTAGTCATGAAACTGGGAATTCGGGGTATATTGGATTTGTTAAAAATAAAAAATATATGTACCATGCAGATGAAGGCGTGGCAGACTCATAATTTATATATATTCTACTTAAGCCGGGCTGCTTTCAGCCGGGCTGCGTGTTCGTGCCGACAATATTTATAATAATAGGCACCTCGATTGGCTTATTTTAACTTATTTTTCACAATTTCTGTGCCATTCCGCGATCATCCAGAACCTTCTATCCGTCGAAGCCCCGTTATCGTGGCGCCACTGTATGTCTGGCGTGGACGCGACTGCGTCAGCTATAGCTGGATTGTCTGTGTGTGCGACACAAGCCCATTGCTGAATAGCCGAGTGTGTTCTGTGTTACATTTGTCGTTGCGAGGATTGCTCCAATAGTTACCTAGTTATATTTACCCATATTTACTTATGTATCCATTGGGCTGTCATAGTGCTCCTCACAACACATCTTTTAAATTTTTTCGCTACAGTCACCAAATTTGCACTTACATTTATGTAAATTTTATCTTAAATTTTGGATATGACCTCAAGATTTTTCAATATCAATGTAATTAAAGTTCAGAAGCAAATGTAGCCATAATAAGAATTTATTATATTTTTAGGTAAAGAAGAATTTTAAATTAATTTAATTAATTTAATTAAATTTATTTAAATTAATATTGAAATTAATCCTGAAAATTTAATCAGAATGCGTTCAGTAACCCAAAAGTTATTAAAGAAAACATTTTATCAATCGGCAATAGCATGCCCAGCACCAAGCGCAAGCATGAATATCTTGAAGTGCATGCAGTCTTTGCAGAACGCGAGTGTGGCGACTGCGTAGAGACGGTGGTTTACAAGCGACAGGAGACTCAGGTTGCATTCATATTATCATCTGTCTGTAGGTATGTAAAATTGCAAGCTCGAACAAACGTTCAGGGGATCTTGTAGTCGGGCAGTCCCGACTAGATATTTTGCACTTGTTTTATATAGGATTTCTTATTATTTCATATTATATCGTATTTTTATACCCTGAACCCATTGAAAATGGGAAATCAGGGTATATTGGTTTGCAATAAGTATGTAACAGGCAGAAGGAGGGGTGGCAGACCCCACAATGTATTTATATTATTGATCAGGGCGACGAGCTGAGTTGATTTAGCCCTGCCCGTCTGTCTGTTGTCCGTCTGTCTGTCCGGATGTATGGACTCGTCGATCTCAGAACCTATAAAAAATCTGAGACAAACTCCCATCTTCCTTCGGTAAAACACGATTCCTTCGGATTTCAATTTTCGCGCCAACGTGTCGAGCAAGCGACGTGACTCATTTTTGCTCACTCGTTAATAGCGAGCCGCTGTTATCCGTGATCTGGTGTTCTTGTGATCAGTTGATGTGCAGATTGTATGCAAAAGGTAGGAATTTTTCCATATTTTATTCCAAAACAATGTAATAGTTACATATTTTCCGTTTTTTTCCAGCTTCCGCCATGTCTGCTGCCGGGGTCAACTCCCCTTTACTTCCCAGTAGTGAGTAGCAAGGAATATTTACTGTTCGTTTTGCTTTAATGTACGCACAGTTTCCATGCTGCCACATCTGCGTGCCGGCCTGATGTGGGATATGCCGATAAATTTCTCCAGCTTCTTTGACATGTCCGGGAATTTCTGTGGCTTCAATTGCAGCTCCCGCCGCAGCTTCTGTATCCATGAACACTGGTCGCTCGCCTGCCCGTCAGTGTTTACTAGTACACAACATGTCTCCTCGTTCAGTGACTGCCGCGATAATGCGTCTGCCACTACGTTCAAGTTGCCTTTTCTATATTTGACCTCAAAGTTAAACTGTTGCAGCTCCAGTGCCCATCTGGCAATCCTTCCTGACGGGCTCTCAATGGAGTTGAGCCATTTTAACGCCATGTGATCCGTTATCAGTATAAAATGGTATCTCTCCAAGTATGGCCACAGATTATGATTGATTATTGACAGAGATTCTTTCTCGGTGGCAGAATTATTCCGCTTCGCATTATTGAGTGTTCTGCTGGCATACGATATGTTAGTAGTAGCTTGCATGCGGCATCATCTGTGGACCAATGACGCGATCCAATGCCCTCTGAAACGTTGCTGGTGCTGAATGGAGTCCAAACGGCATCAGTTTCCACTGAAACTGCCCTTTCCCTGAGACCGTGAATGCAGTCAGTTGCCTGCAGGAGTTTTCCATCGGGATCTGCCAGTATCCATCTTTCAGATCCAAGCTTGTAATGAATCGCGCCTCGCGGTCCAAAATATGATGCACGCGTAGAAAAGGGTAGGCATCATTTACTGATCTGGCGTTGAGTCTGGTCACTCCAACGTGATGCCCATGCTGACCAAGACGTCCCAGCACAGCACTTAGTCGTCAATCTCTCCGGGCAGGATTAGAAGAGGTCTTTTCGCCTCTCGCCTACCCAAGTCGACTGTCGTCTCCAAGAGTTTGTCCACTTGGCTGCAGCTCCAATCTGCCAGTAGTTTGCGCCTCCGTGTGGTGCGGCACCGGACCACGTCGCCGAGCCTGTTAGCCAGTTTTTCCCTTATAAAACTGCTTGTGGCTCCCGTGTCGATCGTGGCCTTAAACTGCTCGGAGCCGCTTCCAATCGTCGCCGAAAGCTGTGCACCCTCTTCGTATAATCCGCCTACTGGCGTCGGGGGCCTCCTCGTTGCGGTTCCCGCTCGCCCCTTGATTGCGGGTGCCGCTCCTTTCACAAGTGCAACATGCATGCGTTCTGACTTCAAACCGCCGACATTGCCAGCAGAATTCCAGCATGGCGTTCTGACACTCTATTGCCAAGTGGCCCTCTTGGCCACACACGTGGCATGCTATCGCTGGATTCCATTCGTGGGTCCCCGAGCCTTCCATTTGCATCCTGTCTGGGCCTTTCTATTTCTGTCTCCCGGCTGGGATGGTGTGCGCTCCTCGTGCTACCACTCACAGCGTCGTCCATGGCCGCAAATCACATCTTATTCGGTCTATTTTGCTGGCGCAACTTTTCTCGATCCTTTTGGAGCTCCGTCAGATTTCGGAATCGGTATGGCCGAGCATAGCATGGGGGAGGCTTTTATTAGATATGTACTTCAGCTCTAGCTCCACGGCATAGCGTAATGGGTGCATTAGTGTCTGCATCTCCACCAAATATATTTTGAACGGGTCTCCCACGGTCTGTGGCCTTCGAGTCACTTCGTCTTTTAAATTTTCAAAGTAATCCCTGGGTACAAAATAATCTTAAAAATTCGCGACGAACATAGACCACGACGGCTATAGTTATGGCTTAGCCACTTTAGAACATTATGGTGCCCATCGATTCGCTCCCCGTATTCTCACCTTAGGCTGTGGTGTCGAGGTGGCTCCCCAGAGTCCTTGTCGTCTATCCTGTAGGCACGTGGCCGCGATGTTGTCAATTCCGTCTGTGTCCACGCCATCTTCTTCTACAGTCAGCGAAATACGGTCATGTAGGTTGGCGAGCTCGGCGACCCTGAGTGAATATGGGATTCGCTCCTCATTACTCATCACCAATTAGCCAAACTGCCTGATAGGCTTACGCCAAACTCGCAGCCATATCGCAACACATCCTCTTTTTGCAGGTTATAACGATTGTACCATTTTTATAGCTTGTTTTCACTGGTTTAAAACTTTTATTAATATCGCAGGGCCACACGTTGTGCACTAGTTGTAACGAACCTCCGGTTATCCCGAGTTTAAGCCGGTGTGCGATCAGTCGACTGTGTGTTCGTGTCAACAATATTTATAATTGTAGGTACCTCCAATAATTATAAATCTTGATTACGTTTAAGCTTAACCGGTATATTTTGAACTTCGATTGGCTTATTTTTATGTATTGTCCACAGTTTCTGTTATCCTGCCTGAGGTGGCTGCGTGATTTGCTATTTGCGAGGCACTCCGGCTTTCCGAGTGCGATACGTCTTTGAGGTCCTGCGGTGTTCTTTGATGTGCTTCAATGTTCTTATGTATCCCTCGATGTCCCTCGATGATCACTTTTCACTGGCACTTGAGTTGACTTTAATTTTACGTCTGTTCACTTTCACACGTTATTTCGCTATCCCCGCAGTCGGCTGCATTTCTCCTCTTATATGCCAGCGGCAGGCCCTACTTCGTGCTGGCGTATATCGGGTTTTGTCGTTGCGAGGGTTGCTCCAACTGTTATGAAATTTTATGTCAGGATCTGATCCCACCTATATATATCTACCTATATGCAGTTATATGTCCAAGTGGGCTCTCATATGGCTTCTCACAATACTTTTTACTTTCTGTTGACACAACATTTTGAACATTTTCTTGAGTCAACATTTTGAAAATAATAAATAAATATGTAACGCTATTCACAGTTGCTCCAGATTGCATCAAATGAGCTGTCGCGGTCCTTTGGAAGTTTAATGATTTTCCTTGTAATTGATATGTTCATTGCTGGAGACTAATAAGCTGCTGCTTAAGTTAATGCCGGACTAGAAATTATATTTCTTTTTCCTCATGTCATATCGCACAGGTGTGGAGAACAAATTTTGGGTATAGCCGCCTAGAGCAACAGATATAAAATAAATGTGTTACAAAATAAGGCCAAGAGGCAAACAACAAGCTGCCCCTGGTTTGTACGTAACTCCCGTCTCCACAATGATGAAAGTACACAAAAACCGACTCGTATGAAAACTGACCGGCTTAAAAAGACGTCAGTTTTTTAATCTTCTCCCATTCGCTTGATTTAAGTAGGTATAATTAGATTAAGTTAAATTCACTAACTAAACTATGCGATATAATATTATGAAAATGGGATGATTATAGTGCAATAAGAGGCACTGAGAGCATCCTCATTAAAATTAAACAAATTAAAAATAAACAAGTAAAGCTATAGTCTGCCCGACTACGAGATCCCTTGAACCAAGTCCGAGCTGATGCTTTAAAAAACCTAGCTTACATCTTTTATCTATGCATATTACCCTCTGCGCGCACATACACATAAACACATATACACATGCACACATATACACATGCACACATATTCAGATGGACACATGTACACATGCACACATATACACATGCACACATATACACATATTCATGCAGTCACAAGTACGCGTTCCGATTACTGCGTAGTTGATTTGAATGTATGTGTGCACACGTACAGGCTGCTGCCGCGTGGTTTTGTCAATTGAAAAAATGTTTTCTTTAATAACTTCTGTATTACTTAAATGCAATCTTCTGCATTGAATGCTATTATTTTATTGAAAATACGTTTTCGCTAAAAAATTAAAAAAAAAAATTAAATTGGCTTTGATAATTTTTTTTTTTATGAATTTATTTTGTGAAATGTGGAGCCCGTATACACAATATACGCAAAAATAGAAAATGTATATTATTTACAAAAAGGCAAAGGCAAAATTTGGTGACTGCAGCTAAAAAGCTGTAAAAGATATGGTTCAAAATCTGAATCTTGATAACGTTTTTAATCGATATCAGCGAAACAGGAAAAGTTATCGAATATCAAAAACAAATTCGATATGCGCGCTTTATACATGAACCTTCGTGCAAAATTTCATGTCTCTAGCTCTTATAGGTTCTGAGACGCGTTCATGCATACGGACAGACAGACGGACGGACAGACGGACAGTCGGACGGACAGACGGACAGGGCCAAATCGACTCAGCTCGTCACCCTGATCAAGAATATATATACTTTATGGGGTCTGCCACGCCTCCTTCAGCCTGTTACATACTTTTTGCAAAACCATTATACCCTGATTTCCCCTTTTCAATGGGTTCAGGGTATAAAAAAAATAAAAAATAAATAAATTGTCATATCGCACATCAAATCTTATATGGGACTATCGGTGGCTTTTCACTAGATGGCGTCTTTCTGGGTTTTTAAAATACCAAAATTATTAAAGGATTTATTAAAATCGTTATATAGAAACTCCCAATTTGTCACATTACACATGGGGCGAAGATATATATGAAATATTTTTTGTATCGGTGTGGTGTGAACTAGTAAATATTCCAAATCCCAGTTGTTAGACTGCTGTATTAATGAAAATGACATTGTTTTTGTTTTAAAAGATATTGGATACATAAACATGATCTGCCGCGGTGTCACACGAGTATATATTGCAAATTTCATTCTCTAGCTTCAAGGGTGGCCAAATTTTGCAGACGGAAGGCCGGCCAGTCGGACAGACGGCCATTGCAAAAAAAAAAACCGATAAATATTTATGGATATACTTATATAGATACTTATATACAATATAGATACTCATTTTACCGATTTGCCAAGCAAAAATGGCTCAATTTTTTAAAAGCAGTCGAGTTTAACGAATTTTTTTAATTTTTGATTCTCTTGTAAAATTGTAGGTGACACCGTTGTTACTGATATGACACGCCCCTTATTGACGAAGCTATATATACTATATCTTTTTGAATGACAGACACATAGACGGATATTGCTATTTCAACTCAGATTAACGTGCTGATCCACTATATAAATTAAATAATTGTATTGTATGATATATAATAAAATTAGTTTAGTTAGGTAAAGTACATTTTAAACTACAATATATAAATGTAAGTATGAATGGATCTTAATCATAACAGCAAAGAGTTGGAGTCAAATTTTTGTTAATTAATTATCTGTAGAAGTGGTGACAATGTTTCAAGTTAAATTAGTTTACTTTTAACAACTTTAGTTCTAATTGTTATGGTCGACATATAAGTGAACAAGTGCCGGCAAGTGTCGATGGTCTTGAAATTAAAACGCCAGGTCGGGACGGTAAGGTAAAGTGGTAAACTTATATCACGGTGAAGTAATGATTAGTGATGATTAAATGATTTAGTACCTTCTATTTTATTTTTGTTGAACCAACTTTTTCGTTATTTTTTATATGTTTGTTTGCAAATAATAAGCAGTTTGTTTGAGTAATTACTTTCCTCACTCATTTAAGATGAGCGCTCATCTATGCTGTTGGGTGCTGATTCCAAAAATTTATTTAGAGTAGTAAGAGAGTAAGTAAATTTTTTATTATTTTAAATATTATTATAAAATACAAAGGTTTTTTTTGTTTCTAGTAGTTTTGAGCAACATGAGCTTAAGAGAGATTTGCCGATATGAAGTTATGTTTTAATATTAAAATAAATTTATTATCTTTGACATGTTCTGGTATGTGAGTTGAGAACATATTGTATTCAACTACTGCTAAACGTTAAAGTCATGCGCACTTACTGCACTTTAAAAATCCAAAACCATATAAATTTAGTAAGTTACCTAAGACCCACCCCGCTAGAGAACAGTAACCTCTTTAGTGGTAAATTTGGTGATTCTAGCTAGAAAGATAAACATATTTATCAAAATTAGTCTTTTATTAAAAGAAATCGTAACTCTTAACTATATATATATATATATATATATATATAAGTTTTTAATCGATCTTTAAGAGGATGTCTGATATGTATTCAGTATGAGCAGGTGGTTTGAAAATGATACTCTATATAGTTTTGGTAACCATTTTAACTTGTAAAGTTTTTCTACACCTTATAGAGACTTGAAATTTAGAACACACTCATATGATCGCACAAATCGAGAAATTCTACTTCTTCTATATATCTTCTAAGTCTTTAAAGCTGGAACACCTAAACAGTAACTTACTGTTATAGAAGCCTTATAAATACATCCACGCCTACTGAGAGCGTTGCAAATTGGGAATAACTTTCACTTTTCAGATGTGAATGCTATTATTTATGCTCAATATTCTCGTCTAAGTATTGGCATTTACCTAAATATTCAAATTGGCCGATACGAAAATGGAGTACACATAACCTTAAAAAATTTAAAATTCGCAATACTTTTTGAAAACACCTCTTATAGCTACGCATCTTTGCGGAGTGACAATTTGAAAAAAACTATATTACGAGTTTAATACAGTCGTTAGCGTCGGACTGCAACTTTCTTACTTGTTTTGACACTGTCACAGTTTTTGAAGTTGTTTCACAAAATTAAAAAAAAAAGTAAAAGTAGGCATTGGTCTTTATTATTATTAAAAAAATAGGAAAATATCATTATTTCTCTCACATCGAATTAGCATTGTTAATAATTATTTAAAAAAACTATATTCTTATATATATTTGCACCATGGCAGATGATGAAGACAAGAAAGAAACTGAAGAGGTATGGAAAGTTTTTGCTTTATAATTGTATCTTTTATTAACAAATCAGTTAAAGGCTGATAGCAGGCCAGAATTCTTTTGGAACTATCTTAACAAAACTATGAGACTGAAACTAGATAAATGGACCAAGCTTATAACAACCATTGAATACAAGGTAAGTGTGTGTGTGTGATAATTTGTTCCACTAACCATACAACACAAAGATGGGACATCTAGTACAAACTTTTTCGCCACGCTTTTTTTGAGTGACAGGTCCCACTCAACTTCGTATTATTATTTTATTAACAATGCTGAAATTAAATATATTGTTCATTTCTTTTTTAAAAGGTTAAGAGTGGGCTAGTATTTTTACCTACATATCTATGCACAAGTGCATGGGTGCACTAAGAATTAACCCTTTTTGCCCAAAGGCTTGTTGCAGGTCGTAAAAGGTCATTCTGAGTCGCTAAAGCGACACAACCGCCAAATTTTGAATTTCGCGCGTCCCATATACACTTATGTGTATGTGCAAATGTGTGTGTGTGCAGTCCCGCTGGTCGAACATCTTCAAATTTCAGCTTCTACTATTTCGACAATTTCAGCAGGCACCCAGGCCTACGTACACATTCATAAATATGCTTATACATGTACGAAGACTGACAAGTGTGTGTGCAAGCCCAGCGCTTCCCATACACACACACATATGCAAATGAGTGTGTGAGGTCCCGCGATCGACAAATCTAAAATTTTCTGATTTTACAATTCCAACAGGTCCCAGAGCTCACAATGATACAAATGCTGTATATGTACACGGACGAATGAGAGTGTGTGCTGGGACGTCTGAAAAATATTTCTTACGCGCGTCTCATATTTGATGCTCTTACAAAAAATAATCCTAAAAACGTAGAATTTTGTATGAGCATGGCAAAGTGTTTGACTCGTCGGCTTTCAAATTTGCTTGGAAGGGTAGCGATGGGACCTCTGGATGTTAAAATTTGTCAAATTTTTCTGCACTTCTGTTTGTGCGTACATAAATGCATACATATATAATTCGACAGAGCGCTGAGAGTGACGAATAACAATGTATATTGACTATATTGTGTGCAGCTCGCACTTATGCAATTCGAGAGAACGCTGAGAGTGAGGAATATCAATGTATATTGTGTGCAGCTCGCACTTATGCAATTAGACAATGTATTGTGTGCAGGTCGCACTTACGCATATCTCGCTCCATCTCGCTCGATCTCTCTGCTTTTAAATACTGTGAAGTCCCACTGATTAGTGACGATTTTGAGAGAGTAAGGGACCCGAGCAAATACGAAGTTGAGTGGGACCTGTCACACAAAAAAAGCGTGGCGAAAAAGTTTGTACTAGATGTCCCATCTATGTGTTGTATGGTTAGTGTTTGTACCTAGAGCTTAATATATTCTTTATCAAACTTTGAACTGAATATATACGAGATTGAATATTTCTGTCCCAGTACTATAAAATATGATAGGGCCTACCCCTATCCCCCATAGGAATTTAGGAGGTTAGGTTAGGAGTTATTTTACGTTCATTGAAAGGACTTACAATATGTTTATTGTTACTGTTATTGTTTACTGTTGAAGATTCAGGTCAATTATGCAAACGCTAAATTGATTACCTATGATGTAAAAAAACCAATTCAAAATAATAAATAAAAATATACGAAAAATAAGTTACAGGAAGTAAGCCCATCTACTTCATTCGTTCCGAAGTTTTGTAATACCTTGTAAAATAGATACAATTTTTTTCACCTAATGGGCGTAGCAAAAAATATCTTACCTTGTTTTTTAGAGGCACACTTTTGAAAAAATTAAATTTCAAAATATTTTTTTTTGTCGATTGGGCCATATAATCTATTAATTCTATCGAAACAGAGCAAAAAGGATTATAGTCTCTATTACACTGGTTTTTTCTGTTTATAAGTTATACTCTACTATACGCTACAACACATTGAACAAATAAAATTAAAATTCACAATTTATAGTAGATGTCATGGTGATGCTTTTCAGCTTTAATGTTTTTCTCTAGCTTTTTACTTAATGCAGCACTAAACATGCAAGTTGCATAATTTTCCTCGCTCTTTTTTTTTGTTCACATAGCAGCAATTTTAATTCTCTGGCTCTAACAGCTCACAAAATTTTAGAGGATTTATGTTACACAGTATATACTCATTGCCGATTTGTCACGCCTCTAGTCTGCGTGGATTTGTTAACCAACTGCGACTAAAAATGACAAAATCATGTTCGATTGACTGTTCTACTGTCGGACACACAGTTCACCTAAATCTTCGAGCTCATCCTTCTCAGTATGCAGCCAACATCACAACCCAATCAAGCTGACACCTTGATTTAATTCAAAAGACGCGTCTTGGTTGGGTTGTCTCTGGAGGTGGCGATCGATGTCAGAATGCTGTTTTGATGACATCAAAGGTGACTTCAGACCAGGATCCAGAGTTTATCTGAAAATCAAAAAGGAAGAGAGGAGTGCAGTCGAGCCACGGAAGACAGGTCGTCGCATAAAATGGTCCATGACATTTCTTATCGTTTGTAGCAATTGCGGTCATGGAATTACGCTTGCATACAGCGCCAAGCATCGCTTCTACCGAGCTGAAGAAACGTCCTGGCATATGATGAACTGCGCTGTCATTCATTCAAGTCCCTTAGTTTCAATTTCAGAGAATCAAGCAGACTTAGACATATTGCCCCAGCTCATTTCTTGAATGGTGGCCCTTCTACATCTTTAATCGGGCCTGACATGTCGAAGTTAAGCTTCAATTGATAAGGTGAGTGGCAACGCATGAGCTATCTTCAGCAGGTATCCGGAACATGATGGAAACAGGAGTACTTAGGCTTCTTCAGCAACGTTCCAAATGGCAAACTTCTCAGCATAGGTTGACAATCAACGATGTGATTCTCATTAAGGACGAGAATCTGCCTTCTCTAAAACGGCGACTGGCAAGAGTTATGGATCTCTGGAAATCATACCGTAGTCCGAGTAGACATCCTGAAAACTGGAAAGACAAGACTGACCATAAACAAGCTTTGTCTGCTGCCCATTAAGGCAAGTATGTTGGGCGCAACACCAACAGCACAGATTACCGGTCACAACACTTCGATCGCTTGCATACAGTGTTTACATATAAATGAATAATATCATTAACTAACTACAACAAAATAACTTATAACTCACAATTGCAATTTACAAAGAGAACGAAAAATCTCGTTAAGTCAACGTGATCTTTATAATTTATATATATATATGAATTATATATATACATAAATTACATAAACTGACATACATATATAATTCAAAATGGGCATAAGCATAAGCCGTGATTGCTGAAGCTGTGCAGTTTTCGTTCTCCGCTACGCTATCAGTTCGCTCTCTTTATCATTGTTCAAAGAACAGTGGCGCACGTAAGGCAATGACCAGTGCGTGTTAAACCATCATATATAGTGAATTTTTATGGCAATTTTCGGACTTTAAAATAAATTGAACGGACATAAATAATATTGAATAACCTAAAGTGGCCAACTTGAGGCATTGTCGTTCAGCGCGTGCACAATGTGGTGTAACTTTCGTTTTCTCTCTAATAACGGGACTTTTGCTTATTTAGCTTTGTTCTGACTTCGTTGTATAGAGACAATTGAAGCACGAATATGTGGAACTAGTATCCAACATATAAAGAGGAAGCAAATTGAACTTTATATACAAAAAGCTAATTTCCAAACTTAAAAACAGTTGCTAAAAAATATTTAAAAGGTATGGTCTGCCACGCCTCCTTCTGCCCGTTAAATACTTTTTGCAAAACTATTATGCCCTGACTTCCCATTTGCAACGGAATAAGAACGCTATAGTCGGGTTTGCCCGACTAGGAGAACCAAGTCCGAGCTGATGCTTAACTCAATCTTGTATCCATATAGAGTATCGTTTGCAAACATACACACGCGCATAAATGAATTGTTAATAATCTTCGGTTCTAGATTTACTTTCTTAATCAAATTTTCAGAACTCAATATTGACAACCAAATGTGTCTATATACTAAATCCCAACTTCCTTATATTTTAAATAAGATGCTATCCAAAGTCTGAACTATTAATTATCTATATTTTAATCGCAAAAACCTGCATAATTAATTTAGTGTCTCTATCTTATATGGTCTTTAAGTTATGGCTTAAAAACAAATACAAAATATCGATTGTAATCGACAATAAGGAAATAGGATAAGGTTTCGAAAAAAAAACTTGTACTGCGTATGGTATATAAGAATATATATTTAAAATTTAAAATCTGTAGCTTTTGTGGTTAACGAGATCGATGCGATCATTGCTAGATCTTGATCAAGAATATATAAACTTTATGGAGTCTGCTACGTCTTTTTCTGCCTGTTACATACATTGCCACAAAACCATTATATCCTGAAATCCCATTTTCAATGGGTTCAGGGTATAATAACCTCAATTTTGCAACATTTTTCAATATCTAACCATTCTCCGACTCAGCATGGACTTGTTCAGAATCAGTCAACTGACACCAATTTACTTGAGTAACCTCTTTGGTAAATGGTGAATTTCTTGACAAAATGCAAACTAATGTAATTTACACTGACGTCAGCAAAGCATTTGATTCTGCTCATCACGAAATCCTAATTCAAAAGCTAGACTTTATACGAACTTCTATTGTTCCTGGATATCGTCCTATTAGAATCAGATCATCCAAATCGAAACTTCTATTACTTTTCATACCCGGAACTCATTTAAAATGGCAAAGCAGGATATTATGGTTTTGCAAAAACTATGTGACAGCAGAAGGAGGCGTGGCAGGATAATCAGGACGAAGAGCTGAGTCGATTTAGCCCTGTCCGTCTGTCCGTATGTATGAACGCTTCGATGTCAGAACTTATAAGAGCTGGAGACTTGAAATTGTTGTATATAACGCACATATCTAGTGCTTTAGATATTCGATAGCTTTTTCCGTTTCAATGGTTCAGTTTTTGCAGCATATCTTTCACATCTTTTTAGCTATAGCCAAAAAATTTTGCATTTATCTTTTTATGAAAAATTACATTTGCTATTTAGACTCTGTTCCCAAAGGGAAAAAGAGTCTATTGGATTTGTGCAATGTCCGTCTTGCTGTCTGTCCGTCTGTCTGTATGAACGTGCAGCATTTGGACACTATAGAAGCTAGAGACTTGTAATTTGGAATATATACTCGTGTGTATCCGCGTCAGATCAAGTTTGAGTATTTTTTCGATACGCCCACAGGGGGCGGGGCAAATCGGGAAATGCTATATCTATTAAGACTAAAACGCTATTATTTTCGTCAATATTGAAGTCTAAGAAATGGGATTTAGAACATATATTCGTGTACACCACGCGGACGTTTTAAGATATAGATTATATATCTACGCCCATTGTGGGCGTGGAAAATCGGATAAAACTGTATCTCCTACAGTTTTGAAGCTAGAGCATCCAAATTTGGCATGTGGGTTAGTGTTGACCTTCCCTTAAGTTAGATCAAAAAGTTATATACCCACGCCCCTGGGGGCGTACCAAATCGGGAATATATATATAGCGATTTGTATAAATCTTATTTTGAGCGTATTTAAAGCTAGAGACGTGAAATTCGGAATACATTTGCAAGTAGATCACTCGGAATCAAAAATATATTATATAGATATTTACGCCTATTAAGGGCGTGGCAAATCGGATAAAACTGTATCTCCTACAGTTTTGGAGCTAGAGCGTCCAAATTTTGCATGTGGGATACTGTTGACCTCTTCTTAAGATAAGTCAAAATTTATGTATCCACGTCTTCTCGGGGCGTGGCAAATCGGGAATTACTATATCTAATACTAAAACCGTGATAATTTCGGCAATATTTCCGTCAAAGAGTTGGGACTTGGAATATATATACTAGTATCCTACCTCTACCCAAAAATATATGTTATATATAGCTACGCCCATTTGGGGCGTGGCAAATAGGGTAAAACTGTATCTCCTATAGTCTTAGACGTAGAGCATCCAAATTTGACATGTGGGTTACTGTTCATGAAATTTAAATTTACGAAAAAAAAAAATAATAATAATCACAATGTAAGCCTCCGTAAAACAAATTCTAGTTGACCTAACTGGGGATTGAAGCAGGGTCTTCGCTACCACAACGCAAGTCTGTTTAACCAAATCAAAACACTTCCAAACTCAGTTTGGCACATAGTCGCGCAAGAGACGCCGTGGTGTAGTGGGTAGAGTCGGTGGCATGCGAAGCGCGTGACCCAGGTTCGATTCCCATCGCTGCCGCGTGATATTATCATTTAATAAAATGTTTTTTTTTTTAATTTTTTTATAACTTCTATGTTATTTAATGGATTTTGATAAAATTTTCAGCATAAATCCTTATATTTTATCAAAACAAATTCTAGTTGACCTAACTGGGGCTTGAAGCAGGGTCTTTGCTACCACAACGCAAGTCTGTTTAACCAAATCAAAACACTTCCAAACTCAGTTTGGCACATAGCCGCGCAAGAGACGCCGTGGTGTAGCGGGTAGAGTCGGTGGCATGCGAAGCGCGTGACCCAGGTTCTATTCCCATCGCTGCCGCATGATATTATCATTTAATAAAATGTTTTTTTTTTTTTATAACTTCTATGTTACTGAATGGATTTTGATAAAACTTTCTGCATAAATCCTTATATTTTATTAAAAATACGGTTTTACCTAAAAAATTAAAAAAAAATGTAAATGTGGCTTTATTTGCAACTGAACTTTTATTAAATTGATTTTGTGAAATGTGGAGCCAGTATCCAAAATATATATTTAAATCCAAAATATATAATAAAAACCAAAATAGTATTTTATTTTAAAAAAGCTATATGTAAAATTTTATGACTGTAGCTAAATTGATGTAAAAGACATGCTCAAAAAAGGAATCTCAATAATCTCGCATTCAAACATACGGAAAGACGGACGGACGGTCTACATATTTATTGAGCCTACACACCTTTAACAGGAACAGAGTCTGACGCAGTCGGTGGCGCCCGACTGCAACGTTCTTACTTGTTTTTATACCCTGAACCCATTGAAAATGGGAATTCAGGGTATAATGGTTTTGTGACAATGTATATAACAGGCAGAAGGAGGCGTGGCAGACCCCATGAAGTATATATATTCTTGATCAGGACGACGAGCTGAGTCGATCTAGCCATGTCCGTCTGTCCGTCTGTCCGTCCGTCCGTCTGTCCGTCCGTATGAACGCAGTGATCTCGTAAACCACAAAAGCTAGAGATTTGAGATTTTAGATATATATTCTTGTATACCATACGCAGTACAAGTTTATTTTTTTTTTCGATAACTCATCCTATTTCCTTATTATCGATAACAATCGATATTTTGACTTTGTTTTTAAGCTATAACTTAAAGACCATAACAGATAGAGACACCAAATTGACTATGTAGGTTGCTGTGATGCAAATACAGATAATAAACTTTTTAAATTTTGGATACCTCCCCCATTAGCCCCATATGTGGAAAAAACGTATTTCAAATACTAGGGAGTTGGGATTTCGGATATATACACCTTTAGGTGTCAATATTATGTCCTGAAAATTTCATTAAGAAAGTAGATCTAGAACCGAAGTTATTAAACAATTAATTTCTCATATTGCTGCCCAGAATGCAGCCCAAGCGCAGCCGCTAAATCATGTACGCAGTAAGCGGCGCGCGTGCTTGTGTATGTATGTGTGCGTGTGTGCGCGCAGTGGGTAATATGTACAGATAAAAGATGTTAGCTAGATTGTTTAAAACACCGCATCGGACTTGGTTCAGGGGATCTCGTAGTCGGGTAGACCCGACTAGAGCGTTCTTACTTGTTTAATTTGTTTTAATATTATTACTAGTTGTTAATTTTGAGAAAAAAAAATTCTGTTTATTTATAATAAATACTTCAATCTAATTGGTAAATTTTTTTTTTAGCATTTATCTTTATTTAAAGTTCCAAAAGTTAGCCAGAAAGTAAAAAATGATTGCTGTGCCAATGATTTTGTTCGTCACTGTATATATGGGTGCTATTAGAAGTTGGCCAGAAAGTTAAAAATGCTTGCTGTGCCAATAATTTTGTTCGTCACTGTATATATGGGTGCTATTAGAGACAGAGGCTTGACATTTGGAATATACATGCGAATTGATTTCCCGGAATAAAATTGAGGGCGTTGCAAATCAGATATAATTGTATCTTCTACAATTTTAGAGCTAAAATAGCTAAATTTTTTTCAAGATTTCATAAAAGTTATATATTCCCAGCGAACGGGAAGCGTAGCAAGTCGGGACACTAGTTGGCATATATATTTTGACAATGCCACAGATTATTTTTAATTTTTTTTCTTATTTTAAGAGAAAACATTTATTGATATTATATTTTTATAAATGCATATAAAAACTTATATTCTTAAATTTTAAATAGTATATTTGTTTTTAATAAAAACTAAAAATAATGAATTTAGGCCCACAGGAGCATTGTGTTTAAATAATCTTTGTTCGACCTCATGAAAACTTGTTTTTTTTTTTGATGCGTGGAACTTAAAAGTACTCTCATCCGTCAACAGGATATTACTCAAAAATGTATAGCCCATAAGGCTCGATGCATATCGGATAAAAGTGTATTTGTTACAGTTTTTGAGCTAGCGCATCCAATATTAACAAGAAGTTTACTGATGAACTCCTCTAAAGATCGATCAAAAATATATATAGCCAAGTGTATCTTTTACAGTCTCAGAGCTAGACCTCCCAAATTTTACTTATAAGCTACTGTTTCCCTCCTCCTTAGATTGACTAAAAATCATTAGCATACATATATACATTTTAATATCCAGAACCCATTGAAAATGGGATTTTAAAATTTATGTAAGGAAAATATTGTTTTCCTACATTTTTATTATCGATAACAATTAATAATTTAAATTGATTGAAAAACTAGAACCGATGTTATAAAACAACACTTTTTTTTATATAGACTCTACTACGAATTATTATTCACAAAATTTTTTTAAGCTTACAATATAAATCGTTTTTATTATACCAAGGTGGCGATCAATGCTAGCCTAATTCAATAATAGACAAGTATAAGAAAATGGGTAAAATGTCAACTGACGATTTTGTGCAGTATATGCAGCTCGGCTCAACACTTTTTTCCCATTTTTTGAGGGATTTTCGAAAACACCAATGCCCTGATAATATTTGTGTTATATAGAAACATTTAACAAAATTTTTTTTTTATTTAGCCACTGTTGTATACAAAAAAAAATTTTCGCTGTCCATTTTCCGTATTTCTCATTTGACCACTTTTCCTTCCAGGAGCCGAGTGTTCTGAAAATTCCCCATTTCACTTAAGTTTCCATATCTTGCGGTTTGCGAAATGAGGTCGATCGGTATTACTGACTCTATCGACACTGTATCGGTTTCCGGTTACAGCGGTTGTTTACGTTCATGTATTCTTTATCAAGTTACCGTGAAAATCTTATTTATAAACAAAACATTGCCCATTTGTTCAAAAGTCGCGTCATGTTAAAGACCAAGCTGCAGTATAGTCTTAACTTCATCAGTTCATTTTTTTTATTTGACTATTAGTAAAAGGGTTTTCCCCCCATTTAAGCTGTGTAAGATAAAGTCATTTTCAGATTTGCCTCAAGACGCGTATATCAATGATTTATGGTCAATCTAAGGAACGCAGAAACAGTTAGTTTATTGTCAAGCTCTAATTCTAAAACAGCGATACATATTGTTTTATCCGAGCAGCCACGCCCCAAATCGGAGGAACTGTGTATACCATATACGCGAATATATACTATATATATACTTTGCGTCTGAAATTATTTAGCGATTTATAATTTACAACGCCACAGTAGGGGTGGCTATATCAATTTTAGATCGATCTTTAGATGAGGACAACAGAAAGCTTCTCGTCACATTTGGAAATTCTAGCAGTAAAACTATAGCAGATACAGCTATATCTGAAATGTCCGATTTTGATAACATATTCATATATTCGGACATATATCCTAAATTTTAAGTCTCTAGTTCTTATAGCACTCAAAATGTTGTAGGACGTATTCAAATCGCTATATATAAACTCCCGTTTGTATGTATTCCAAATGCCAAGTCCTATATTTACAATTACTATACAATTTTGTCAAAAGTAACAGCGTAATAATTTTTCAACTAAGTAACAAGAATCATAATGGCAAGCTAAAGAGATGGAAGAGCTACTT
Source organism: Drosophila gaucha (assembly GCA_035045545.1). Taxonomy (NCBI): domain Eukaryota; kingdom Metazoa; phylum Arthropoda; class Insecta; order Diptera; family Drosophilidae; genus Drosophila; species Drosophila gaucha. The sequence goes on along the minus strand of JAWNOY010000188.1, from coordinate 46,651 downwards.
AGAAGAATTCAACCTCGAACCCAGGTACAATTAGAAATATAGTTCACACACATATAAATGTACCAAAGAGTAACAGTTATATTTGGCGAACAGCACCACACCTTGGTCGCTTGCTCGCATTTGTGCTATATTATTCTTGTCTGATCGCACGACATTCGGTCGCTTGTATACAGGGTTTAGTATTAGGAATTGTTATCTTGGCTGATCGCACGACACTTTGGTCGCTTGCACACAGTGTTAACATAATTCAATACAGACATTAACTACAACAAAGTGACTTATAATTCAAAATTATAAAAAACCAAGCTAATGAAAAACTCATTGGCTCAACAATAATTATTATTAATATATATAAGGGATACATAATAACTATCCCATTTGAGGGCTCAACCGTGAGAATCTCTTATTGGAATCAATTAAAAGTCCCAACGATTTGATCGCCATTTGCAATATTACGCAAGTAAATTAAATATTGGGAAGTTCTAAAACGAAGCATGAGTGAAGAAGAGCGAAGATGACAGTGTGTTTTTACACGATCGATTTCCGCGAAAGACGCAGCAACGAACGAGAAGGAAGAAGAAATGAAAATCAGTGAAATAGAAAAAGAAAATAATATTGTGTAGCTTACTAAATAATTTCGATATTTTTAGTGCATTTCAAATTTTTTTTTTATTTAATAAAAAATTTTTTGAAATTATGTATCCTCAATTTAGATCTAAAGACACGCATAACATTTTTTATATTTGCTGGCAAAAAACTGGTTCTAGTAGTTTTTGATGTCCTTATGTCGTGAAGAGCAGCAAACGGCTTAAAACAATTACATGAATGTGACAATTATTCGCCACAGAATATGAAAAAAAAAAGCTGATATTACCCTGGAGAAATGCTATTAGATATTACGTGGTATGTGTAATAGCAAGACACTGACGTCGAAATTTTGTTTGACGTTCGACAAAGAAGAGTTCACGTTCTTAAAGATCTTAGGGCGACCAGACAGAGCTGTACTAAACGAACTAAGTATTTATAGTATTTTGGAAGATGGAAATAATATCCTCCGCAGTTCGTTCCATTCATCGAGTCGGCCGTTGCTGAGTACAAGGCACCTGTAACACAGAAAGAATGCCCTATGCAGATGAATATTATTCCGTTATCAACCAAGTCGTCTTACACCTGTAGAGTGTGATGTTTTTATGCTGCAGGTTGACGAGTGGTTGCTCGAAGGCATAGTTCGTAAATCCTCATCCTCATATAGACGAGGCACAACAGCAAAAGAATGCCAAATTGCGCGAGGCCTTTAACATATCCAAGTACTGTGTGAAGGGCAGCAGCTGCGATTGTGATCGCAAGGCTAAGGAGGCTTTGGACAAGACCGTGAGGCAGCAAAAGGAGCTGGACGCGCTGCGCGAAAGCCTGGCAGCAGCCGCAGCTGCAGCAGCTCGCAAAGAAAAGGAGACGGGTAAACGATATGCGCTTCTGCGTACGATATCACGTGAATGCGAAGATGTCGCAACTAGAGCTGACACAGCGGATGTTCTGGCTAACAGTGAAGACGACCGCGAGCATGTGTCCTAGTCGGACAACAAGAAGAAAAAGAAACGTGCCAGGGAGAGCTCGGCTAGTCCGGAGCGCCGCAAGGATAAGCAGAGCAAGTAAGAAAGCTCTAGTCGGGTCTGCCCGACTACGAGATCCCCTGAACCAAGTCCGAGCTGATGTTTTAAACAACCTAGCTTACAGCTTTTATCTATACATATTACCTCTGCGCGCATATACACATGCACACATACAAACAGTCACACATATACACATGCACACATATACACATGCACACATATACTCATGCACACATATACACATGCACACTTTTGTATACACATGCACACATATACATGCCATGCACACAGAAGCACGCGCGCCGATTACTGCGTAGTTGATTTGAATGTATGTGTGCACACGTACATTCTGCTGCCGCGTGCTTTTACAATGTTTCCTTTAATAACTTCTGTATTACTTAACGGCTTTGATTGCAATTTTCTGCATTGAATGCTATTAAATTATTGAAAATATGGTTTTCACTAAAAATTTGAAAAAAATAAATTGTGGCTTTGATAATTTTTTTTTTTAATAAATATTTTTTGTAAAATGTGGAGCCTGTATCCAAAATATGAAAAAATAGAAAATGTATTTTAATTACAAAAAGCTAAAAACAAAATTTGTTAGCTGTACCTAAAAATATTTAAAAGATATGGTCAAAAAACTGAATCTCGATAACGTTTTATATCGATATCATTGAAACGGAAAAATTTATCGAATATCTAAAACAAACTCTATATTTTCGCTGTATACACGGACCATCGTGCAAAATTTGAAGTCTCTAGCTCTTATATGTTCTGAGATCGACGCGTTCATAGATACGGACAGACAGACAGACAGACGGACAGGGCCAAATCGACTCAGCTCGTCGCCCTGATCAAGAATATATATCCTTTATGGGGTCTGCCACGCCTCCTTCTGCCTGTTAAATAATTTTTGCAAAACCATTATACCCTGATTTCCCATTTTCGATGGGTTCAGGGTATAAAAAGTCTAAGAAGGACAAGAAAATCTAAAAAGAAGAAATCTCGCAAGCTTAAATACAGCGCCAGCGATAGCAACGATAGCGACAAGGATAGCGAGGATGAGGATGCCAGCAGCGATGCTGAGCGTGAATAATAATAATAATAACAAAAGAGAGAAAAATCTCAAGAAGAAGCAGCGTGCACGTGCTAGCACCACGGACTCGGCACGTTCCAAATCACGCACGCAAGATAAGAAGTCGCATCGCAATGACTTCTCGTCGGACAGTCGATGCAAATCGTCGAATAACATCCCGAGAAATTTGCAGAAAGATTAAATCTGTTAAGTGCGACCGTTCACAAGCACATGAAACTTCTAGGATTAATTTCCAAGCTTGACATATGAGTTCCTCATGTTCTTACAGAACAAAATTTGTTTCGTCGCATTATCGACAGCGACATGTTTATTAGACGTCAAAGAAACGATTTGTTGTTACCGGATACGAAAAGTGAATTGTTTACAACAATGTAAAGCGCAAGAGATCATGGTCTAAAAAGGATGAACAAGCTCAAACCACTTCGAAAGCCGATATTCGTCAAAAAAAGGTTATGTTGTCCGTTTGGTGGGATTTCAAGGGGATCGTTTATTTTGAAGTTTTGCCGGACAATACATCGATTAATTCTGAAGTTTATTGCAATCACCTGGACAAATAAACTGATGCACTCAAAGAAAAGAGACCAGAATTGGTCAATAGAAAAGGTGCAGTGTTCCACCAGGATAATGCGAGACCTCATACAAAAAAGCCAAAAACTATTGCAGCTAATGGGATGTGCTACCACACCTACCATATTCTCCAGACTTGGCACCTTCGGACTATTAGTTGTTCCGGTCTCTGCAGAATTTTTTGGATGGTACAACCTTCACCTCAAATCAGGACGTCAAAAACCACTTGAACCAGTTTTTTGAAAGCAATGATCAAACATTTTATGAGCGTGGAATCCATCTGTTGCCCGAAAGGTTGGCTAAAGGTATTAGATCAAAATGGAGCATATATAATTTCATAAAATATTTTATAAAATAAAAAAAATCGCAAAATTACTTAGTTAAGGACCCAATAAAATCATAATTAATAAACATAAGGGATACATAATAACTATCCCACATAAATAGCACCTCTGCCACAATTTACATTAATAACAGATCCTCTCACAATGTAATGCCAGCCATGGAAGTAACTATTAACGTTTTTAAAAATTAACGATTTCTCCAAACGGAAGATAAGGAACCATACGAATTCCACATCGAGCAAAGCGAGGCAGCCCGTTAACTAGCTCGGTTAGTAATGCGACATCGTCTAGCAAATTACAGAGATGAAGAAGTAAATAATTTTCGACGCACAAGAAGAGATGATCAACTGCTGATTTGAATCGACCAGCGTTTCGATGAGGTTGCAGCACTGATTATTGCTTGCATCCTAGCATTCGCATTGGGCCAATGGACGTTATGCGTTTTTTGTTTGCGAGTATTGTGACGCATTGAAGTTTTTAGGAGAAACGCATGATTGTGCATTGTGTGATTGCGATAGTGAAAAAGGGACATTGCTATTATTGACTCTGCCACCTGAGCCATTACATTCACTGCTTTGCAAAACACCAACAGCTGTTACCGAGGGATACGATTTTTTCTTGATCAATCGACAATATTGTAGAAGATGACGATGCAGTAAATTATCGTCATTTAAAAATCCCAATGATACCGTCCGATACCACAATATCATTCAAATGGCTTCAATTCCCTGTGCTCGATGACCATTAATAAATCACAAGGCCAGACAATGTCTGTTTGCTGCTTGGACTTAGAAAATATTTATATTACCAAAAGACAGATTAACCAAAAATATGGTGCACCATATAACGCCATTTTAAATTTTATATTATATTATACTAAATAACAGAATATAATAATCGTATAATAACCAAGCCATAGCGAAGCGTGGCCGGGTCGCCAGTTCATAAAAAAGAAAACCAATTATTCCCAAGAAGACTTACTAGAAATCCTATAGAAAGGACTTGACCCAAATCGATAATGGAGTATGTACCCCTGAAAATATTATGCAAATGAAATCGAAAAACAAGTCGTAGATATTCTGTCTGAATCTGAACAATGAAATTATAATAAAAGAACAGAAACAAGTAAGAGGCCATAGAAACCCCATACAAATTAAATGTTTCTTATTAAAAATGTTGATGGTAACATACACTTTGAATTAATATTCAGTGCAGTACACATATAGAATGCACCAACACACTCTGCCAATAGAAGAAAAACAATAAATATTTTTTTGCTGATTAACAAATAAAACACCCTTAACAAATAAAAACAATCAAGCAAGGTGCTTTAGACAGCCAGCAAACAAGCAATAGACGTATCATACCACAGCACTAAACAAAAGAAATTAAAAGACTAAGATGAAGGATGTTTTCTATTTGAAAATAGAAAAATAACTTGGATCAAAACTCACTCCCAAGTATAAACAAAACCATCATTATACCCCTGAAAATTAAAAGACTCTAAGAAGACGGATGTTTTCTATTTGAAAATAGAAAAATAACCTGAATCAAAACTCACTCCCAAGTATAAACAAAACCATTAGGTACAACTATCTAAACGAATATCATAATACCACAAACCCACAGGGTGTGTTTCCATCATTCTTTGGCTTAGCAAAAGTAATCGACCATAGCGATCCCAAGGTTCTAGTTACAAAATGAATGAGCAACTATTATTTGCAATAACAAGTTCATATTAACAGATTATTGCAAATATAATTAATTAAAAAAAGCACAGAATACAAATGAAATAGCCAAGTTTGTTAAAGAAAATTAAAATTGTAATGAAGAAACAAGTAAGAACGCTCAAGTCGGGTATGCCTGACTACGAGATCCTCTGAACCAAGTCCGAGGTGATGGTTTAAGCAACATAGCTTACATCTTGTATCTATACATATTACCCTCTACGCTGACGTACCTAGTCGCTCATATACACATGCATACACAAGCACCTGCCGATTACTGCGTAGTTGATTTGACAAAATGTTTTCTTGAATAACTTCTGTGTAACTAATTACACGGATTTTGATCCAAATTTCAGAATTGAATGTTTTTATTTTATTATGAATACGGTTGTGCCTAAAAAATTAAAAAAAATGTAATTGCGACCTAAAAAATTAATAAAATATTATTTTTGAATAAACTGATTTTGTAAAATGTGGAGCTGGTTTAAAAAAAAAAAGTTGTAAAAGCAGTAACTTTAAGACCATTTAAGCTAGGGACAGCGAGCGCACTATGTAGGTTTCTGAGATGAATAAAAAGATTATAAATATTTAAAATTTTAGAAATCCTCTCATTTTGTAATTATATCAAAAAACTAGAACCGGTGTTATTAAACAACACATTTTCTACATAGCCCCTACGAAGTAATAATCAGCAAGATTTTTCTATGAAATTGAATAGTAAAATACTCTTCAGGTTGGTTAAACTTTCAATATAAATTTGTTATGCCATGGTGGCGATCAAAGCTATCCTAATACAATACTAGACAAGTATAAGAAAATGTGTAAAACGTCAACAGACGATTTTGTGCTGTATATGGAGCTGGGCTCACTTTTTGCCCATTTTAGGGAGGTATTTTCGAAAATACCAATGCCCTGATAATGTTTGTGTCATATAGAAACATGTCTCACCATTCCTTTTTATTTGGCCACTGTTGTATACAAAAGATAATTTTCGCTGTCCATTTTCCTTATTTCTCATTTGACCATCTTTCCTTCCATGAAGCTAAGATCAGTTTTCGCATATCCTTCGCCGAGTGTTCTGCAAATTCTCCATTTCACTTAAGTTTCCATATCTTCTTGCGATCTTGCGAAAGAAGGTCGATCGGTATTACTGACTCTATCATCAAAACTCATCTCCAGACACTGTATGGGTTTCCGGTTTCAGCGGTTGTTTACGTTCCTGTAACCAGACATAAAGAGAAAGTGTTTGACTAGTAGGAAGGGCGTAGCTATATATATATAATATATAATGTAGGATACTAGTATTTATATTCCAAATCCCAACTGTTTGACGGCAAAATTGCCGAAACTAACACGGGTTTGGTAAAAGATATAGTAATTCCCGATTTGCCACGCCCCCAGAAGACGTGGAAACATAGCTTTTGATTTATCTTAAGGAGGAGGTCAACAGTATCCCACATGCAAAATTTGGACGCTCTAGCTCCGAAACTGTAGGAGATACAGCTTTATACTATTTGCCACGCCCTCAAAGGGCATAAATATATATAATATATATTTTTGATTCCTGGTATTGCATATGTATTCCAAATTTCAAGTCTCTAGCTCTTATAACGCTCAAAATATTATAGGATTTATACAAATCGCTATATATAAATTCTCGATTTGGCACGCCCCCAGGGGCGTGCGTGTATAACTTTTTGATCTAACCTATGGGAAGGTCAACAGTAACCCACAGACCAAATTTGGATGCTCTAGCTTAAAAACTGTAGAAGATATAGTTTTATACGATTTTCCACGTTTTATACGATTTTGACCACAGGGTCAAAATTGCTCCCCATTAAATGGAGAGTCAAACAGATGTGGACGAACATTTTTAAATAACAGCCCAACAGCTTACAATACCTGTTGAATATTATGGTTAAATACTATAATCTATACTAAAATGAAATATGTATGGCGCCATCTATTTGTGGTTTCTTTAACTAATGCGCTCAAGCGCTGCTTAACGTAAACAGCTGTTCTAAGCTCCAAATCAACACTTCACTTGCCTTGTAAAAGCCGACACGTGAACACGCACCTAAATATACTACCTATAGTTAATTAATATAAAATAAGTTGTGAATATGAAATATATATAAAAACATTAATACCATTGTTACTCATTGTTCATGGACCTCATATCTCAACATGGTAGCAGAGCAAGGTTATTTAAAATGTAATTAATGGAAAGTTTGATGCTCTAAACAAAACACGTTTTTTGATATAAAAAAAAAAAAATTAATAAAAGCTAAAAATATTAATGAAATAACAAACTATGAACATTTAAACAAAAGGTTGTGCAAACATTTAAAAAAAAAAAAGAATTATAAAAAACAAGTGAAGCGATCGGATTAAAATTTAAACCTTACACATGGAATACGAATCACATGAACGGCAAGCCGGCCAAATAAAATAAAGTCACCAAAAAATAAAATAACTTTAAATCAAGTAAAAGTAATAAAGATCAATAAAAGAAAAAAAAAATTTAAAAACATATTTTTTAATGGAAAGCGATTTAACGAAAAGTAATAAAGAAATATTGATCAGTGAAAATTACAAGTTAAAACAAGAAGAAACAAAATTCGAAGAAGTAGAAATGTGTACTCAAGCTAAAATTGAAGACACATTAATTCTAATTTTTAATGGTGCAAATTTCAAAAGCTGGAAATTAAGATTAATGTTGTTACTTGAATACAAAGAATGTAAAGAACAAGCACAAAAAAGAAAAACTGATAAAAATACAGAAGCTGACTGGAACAAAAAAGACTTAAAAGCAGAAATGATAATCATGAGCACAGTGTCGGACAGGCAATAAAAATACATTGGCGAATGCACAACTGCATATGATATGATGACAAAACTTAACGGGATTTATACATCAAGATCGACGGCACTTCAGATACTACAAAGAGGAAAAATAGAAGAAATAAAACACCGTATGAAATATTTTTTGGTAATAGACCAAATGTTAAACATTTAAAAATTTACGGAAGTAGAGTCTTCGCCAGAATTGCAGAAGTCTTACGTAAAAGTAAATGGGACGATAAAGCAAAGTTCGGAGTACTTGTAGGGTATAATGAAAACGGTTTTAGAGTATTAATTAACGATAGAGTGATGAATGTTAGACATGTTAAAATTATTGAAGATAAAACTGAGTTAATTTGCTTAGAAAAAAGCGATGATGTAAAAATTGATAATTTTGAAAACGATTTCGGTCAGTCAGAAAATTGCGAAAGTAAAGAAGTTGAAGAAGAGCCAACTCCAGAAAATCAAAACTTGTTGTCGGTTCCAGATACGAATCAAAATGAAGCACCAAGACAGTCTAGCAGAAAGAAAAGCCCAGTAGATCGGTACGGTAATCATATAACACATTTTATATATGTAAATCATATTAATGCGAATGTACCAAATACATTTGAGGAAGCGATAAATTGTAAAAAACACCAGGAATGGAAAAAGGCAATGGATTTTGAAATAAAAAGCCTGAATAAACATAGTACTTGGGAAATTGTTGATAGACCTAAAAATAAAAAAATTATTGATGTTAAATGGGTGTATAAAAAAGAAAAGCGATGGCTCATATAAAGCTAGGTTAGTTGTTAGAGGCAAAAAGATTATATTGAAAATATTTACTCCCCGATAGGTAAAATGCAAACCTTGAAAACCTTACTATCGTATAGTTGTGCAAATAATTTATATATCGAACAAATGGATGTAGAAACCGCATTTCTAAATGGTCAGGTAAAAACTGAAGTATATATTAACATGCCAGAAGGTTACGAAAAAGCGGAAATAAAGTTTATAAGTTACAAAAAGCCCTTTATGGTTTAAGAGAAAGTCCAAGAGCTTGGTACGATTGCCTTAACGAATTCTTAGAAAGTATAAGTTTTGTTAAAAGTAATTATGATTATTGTTTAAACACAAATTACGCAAGCAAAGATCCAATATTTATATTATTTTTAGTAGATGATTTATTAATTTGCTGTAGAGATTTAAATAAAATAAAAGAGATCAAAATTAGTTAAATGCACAGATTTTCAATGAAAGATATGGGTAAAATAGGAAGCGCTATATTGGTATAGATATAGATTAGAATGATGAAAGAAATAAAAAGACCTTAAGTCAAACAATATATATTGAGTCTTTGGCTGCAAAATACAACCTTGAGAGTGCTAAATTATATTATACTCCAATGGAAGCAAATTTAAAACTAGAGCAAGCGAGCGAACCAAGTGAAAAAACTAGAGAGATGGGCTAACTTCGGCCATACCGAAGTTTGGTAATACCCTTGCAATTGCAAAGGATATAGATACAGTTTTTTCTGATTTGCCACGCCCCCAACAATTGGATATATATCGTTTTTAGGCAATCTATTGAGCAGGGCAACAGTAACCTATATATCAAATTTTGAAGCTCTACCTATAAGACTTTGGAAGATATAGTTTTCTCCGTTTTGCCACGCCCCCAAGAGGCGCATATATATAAGTTTTCATAATTAAACAGTCAAGCCTAATGTCTGTGTCAATTTTTTGGAGCTCTAGGTGTAAAATTGTAGAAGATATAGTTTTATCCGATTTGCCACGCCCTTAATGGGCGTAGATATATTTTCTTTATGTTTTTTTAAGGGGTCGTTGATACAAATATATGTTTTAAGTTTCAAGTTTCTGGCTTTAACAGGGTCCAAAATATTGAAGGATTTATGTTAAGCACTATATAGACTTTACCGATTTGCCACGCCCCAAGTAGGCGTGGATATATAATTTTTTGATCAATCTGAAGGGAAGGCCAAAAGTATATTACTTTCCCAATTTGGATACTCTAGCTTCAAAACTGTAGAAGATATAGTTTTTTCTGATTTGCCACGCCCTCAAAAGGCGTAGATATATATTCTATATCTTTTTGTATTTGGGTGCAACTCAGGAGTATATATTCCAAATTTCAAGTCTCTGACTTTAATAACGTTGAAGTTATCCGACTAAAACGTTTCTTAAAACCGATCTGTCCTATGGGAGCTATAGGATATAGTCATCCGATCCGGATGATTCCGAGATATACAATGCCTGCAACACATTCCAGCGTATGTGCAAAATTTTAGTTCTATAGCTCTTATAGTCTCGGAGGAGATTGAGTTGATCCAGACAGACGGACAGACGGACATGGCTATATCAACTCAGCTCGTCTTGCTGATCAAGAATATATATACTTTATATGGTTGGAGATGCTTGCTTCTCTGCGTTGCAAACTCCTGACCAAAATTAATATACCCTTTTTGCAAGGGTATAAAAAAAACTAGAGGGATGGGCTAACTTCGGCCATACCGAAGTTTGGTAATACCCTTCGCAATTGCAAAGGATATAGATACAGTTTTTTCTGATTTGCCACGCCCCCCAACAATTGGATATATATCATTTTTGGGCAATCTATTGAGCAGGGCAACAGTAACCTATATATCAAATTTTGAAGCTCTGCCTATAAGACTTTGGAAGATATAGTTTTCTCCGATTTGCCACGCCCCCAAGAGGCGGATATATATAAGTTTTCACAATTTTGTCGAAACAGTCAAGCCTAACGTCTGTGTCAATTTTTGGAGCTCTAGGTGTAAAATTGTAGAAGATATAGCTTTATCCGATTTGCCACGCCCCTAATGGGCGTAGATATATATTCTTTATGTTTTTTTTAAGGGGTCGTTGATACAAATATATGTTTTAAGTTTCAAGTCTCTGGCTTTAACAGCGTCCAAAATATTGAAGGATTTATGTTAAGCACTATATAGACTTTTCCTTCTTTTTTCCCGATTTTCCACGCCCCAAGTAGGCGTGGATACATAACTTTTTAGTCAATCTGAAGGGGAGGCCAAAAGTATATTACTTTCCAAATTTGGATGCTCTAGCTTCAAAACTGTAGAAGATATAGTTTTATCCGATTTGCCACGCCCCCAAAAGGCGTAGCTATATAATCTATATCTTTTTGGTGCAACTGGGTGCAACTCAGCAGTATATATTCCGAATTTCAAGTCTCTGACTTTAATAACATCGAAGTTATCCCACTAAAACATTTCTTAAAACCGATCTGTCCTATGGGAGCTATAGGATATAGTCATCCGATCCGGATGATTCCGAGATATACAATGCCTGCAACACATTCCAGCGTATGTGCAAAATTTTAGTTCTGTAGCTCTTATAGTCTCGGAGGAGATTGCGTTGATCCAGACAGACGGACAGACGGACATGGCTATATCAACTCAGCTCGTCTTGCTGATCAAGAATATATATACTTTATATGGTCGGAGATGCTTCCTTCTCTGCGTTGCAAAATCCTGACCAAAATTAATATACCCTTTTTGCAAGGGTATAATGATAATAGTAAAATGAAATCCTTGATTGTATGGTAGACTCTGACTTTGCAAGAGATAGTATTGACAGAAAATCAACCACAGGCTTTCTAATAAAATTAAATGGAAACTCAATTTTTTGGAAAACACATAAGCAAAATTCGATTGTTAAATGTTCAACTTTTGCCGAATACTCTGCTATGTCAAAGCCCGTAACAGAAATATTGTTTGTAAGGAATTTATTAATAGAATCTTTTAAAGTAAATTTAAATGAACCTATAAAAATGTACGAAGATAACACAGGTGCAATAGCGATTTAAAAATTTGGTAATTTTACAAAAAATTCAAAGCACATTGAAGTACAGTATCATAACATAAATGAAAATTATGAGAAAGGCTTAATTGATATTGTTAAAGTAGATTCATATAAAAATGTAGCGGATATATTTACTAAAAGCTTAAGTAAATTAAAATTCTTAACTAATAGACAAGCGCTTAGATTAATATAATATAAATGAAGAATGTAACAAATAAAATAATTGATATGATAAGATAACATGTGTAATACCAAGTAATATTTAAAATATAAAATGGTCTAGATTATAAATTTAAGGAGGCGTGTTGAATATTATGGTTAAATACTATAATCTATACTAAAACTAGAGGGATGGGCTAACTTCGGCCATGCCGAAGTTTGGTAATACCCTTGCAATTGTAAAGGATATAGATATAGTTTTCTCTGGTTTGCCACGCCCCCAACAATTGGATATATATAATTTTTGGGCAATCTATTGATCATGGCAACAGTAACTTATATATCAAATTTTGAAGCTGTATCTATAAGACTTTGGAAGATTTAGTTTTCTCCGATTTGCCACGCCCCCAAGAGGCGGATATATACAATTTTTCATAATTTTGTCGACACGGTCAAGCCTAACGTCTGTGTCAATTTTTGGAACTCTAGGTATAAAATTGTAGAAGATATAGTTTTTTTCCGATTTGCCACGCCCCTAATGGGCGTAGATATATATTCTTTATCTTTTTTTCTAGGGGTGGTTGATACAAATATACGTTTTAAGTTTCAAGTCTCTGGCTTTAACAGCGTCCAAAATATTGGAGAATTTATGTTAAGCTCTATATAGACTTTCCCGATTTGCCACGCCCCCATCAATTGGATATATATCATTTTTGGGCAATCTATTGAGCAGGGCAATAGTAACCTATATATCAAATTTTGAAGCTGTACCTGTAAGCCTGACGTCTGTGCCAATTTTTGCAACTCTAGGTGTAAAATTGTAGAAGATATAGTTTTTTCCGATTTGCCACGCCCCTAATGGGCGTAGATATATATTCTTTATCTTTTTTTCTAGGGGTGGTTGATACAAATATATGTTTTAAGTTTCAAGTCTCTGGCTTTAACAGCATCTAAAATATTGAAGGATTTATGTTAAGCACTATATAGACTTTCCCCCGATTTGCCACGCCCCAAGTAGGCGTGGATATATAATTTTTTGATCAGTATGAAGGGAAGGCCAAAAGTATATTACTCTTCAAATTTGGATGCTCTAGCTTCAAAACTGTAGAAGATATAGTTTTATCCGATTTGCCACGCCCCCAAAGGGCGTAGATATATAATCTATATCTTTTTGTATTTGGGTGCATATCAGGAGTATATATTCCAAATATCAAGTCTCTGACTTTAATAACGTCGAAGTTATCCCACTAAAACATTTCTTAAAACCGATCTGTCCTATGGGAGCTATAGGATATAGTCATCCGATCCGGATGATTCCGAGATATACAATGCCTGCAGCACATTCCAGCCTATGTGCAAAATTTCAGCTCTGTAGCTCTTATAGTCTCGGAGGAGATTGCGTTGATCCAGACAGACGGACAGACGGACAGACGGACATGGCTATATCAACTCAGCTCGTCTTGCTGATCAAGAATATATATACTTTATATGGTCGGAGATGCTTCCTTCTCTGCGTTGCAAACTCCTGACCAAAATTAATATACCCTTTTTGCAAGGGTATAATGAAATATGTATGGCGCCATCTATTTGTGGTTTCTTTAACTAATGCGCTCAAGCTCTGCTTAACGTAAACAGCTGTTCTAAGCTCCTAATAACACTTCACTTGCCTTGTAAAAGCCGACACGTGAACACGCTCCTAAATAACCTACCTAAAGTTAATTAATATAAAATAAGTTGTGAATATGAAATATATATAAAAACATTAATACCATTGTTACTCATTGTTCATGGACCTCAAATCTCAACAATAACATTTAACAAGTAAGATCGATGTAACTAACTGAACATTTATCCGAGCTTATCCGAGCTTTTATTCCATTCTTAGACAGCAGTATTACCGAAAATAAAAGTGTTTACGTCTGAAATTATTTAGCTTTTTATAATTTACCACGCCCCTGTAGGGGTGGGTATATCTATTTTAGATCGATCGTTAGATGAGGACAACACAAAGCTTCTCGTCATATTTTGAACTTCTAGCACTAAAACTATAAAGGTTACAGCTATATCTGAAATGTCTGATTTTGAATTCATATATTCGGACACTATATTCTAAATTTTAAGTCTGTAGGTTCTTCATAGCGCCCAAAATATTGTGGGACTTATTCAAATCGCTACATATAAACTCCCGATTGTATGTATTCCAAATGCCGAGTATATTATATTTACAATTACCACACAATTTTGTCAAAAGTAACAGCGTAATAATTTTTCAACTCAGTAACAAGAATTATAATGGCTCGAACTCAGGTACAAGTAGAAATACAGTTAAACCACATATAAATCTAACAAAGAGTAGCAGCACAACGAGGTGGCAACACCATACCGCAGAGTTGTACACAATGAAGTACAGTGGCTGATCGATAGTCAGAAAAAGCTGTCAAGTTGTTAAGAGGAAGCATTAAGTTGAATTAACCTAATCTAATATAATATTGGGTCATTAACTAAGTCATTTCGCTTCATGACAACATCTGATCTTATTGAATTTTTTCGCAGCCATCTTGTCGCTTAACCGTTTTATTTTTATACCTGACACATTCAAAATTGGAAATCAGGGTATAATGGTTTTGTAAAAAGTTTGTAACAGGCAAAAGGAGGCGTGGCAGAACCCATAAAGTATATATATTCTTGATCAGGGCGACGAGCTGAGTCGATTTGGCCTCTCCGTCTGTCCTGTCCGTCTGTCTGTCAGTATGTATGAACGCGTCTTCAAATTTTGAATGATGGTCTGTGTATACAGCGCGCATATCGAGTTTGTTTTAGATATTCGATAAATTTTCCCGTTTCAATAATATCGATTTAAAACTTTATCAAGATTTAGTTTTTTGACCATATCTTTTACATATTTTAGCTACAGCTACCAAATTTTGCTTTTAGCTTTCTGTAAATAAAATACATTTTCTATTTTTTCAAATTTTGCATACCAGCTCCACATTTCACAAAACAAATAAAAAAAAAAGAATTATCAAAGCCACAATTTAAATTATTAAAATTTTTTTAGCGAAAACCGTATTTTCAACCAAATAATAACATTCAAAGCAGAAAGTTACATTCAAATCCGTGAAGTAATACAGAAGTTATTAAAGAAAAAATTTTTTCAATTGACAAAAGCACGTGGCAGCAGCCTGTGCGTGTGCACACATACATTCAAATCAACTACGCAGTAATCGGCGCGCGTACTTGTTCATGTGTCTATGTGTGCATGTGTATGTGTGTGCATGTGTATATGTGTGCATGTGTATATGTGGCGATGTGTATATGTGGGCATGTGTATATGTGTGCCTGTTTGTATGTGTGCATGTGTATATGCGCGCAGAGGTAATATTTATAGATAAAAGATGTAAGCTAGGTTGTTTAAAACATCAGCTCGGACTTGGTTCAGGGGATCTCGTAGTCGGGCAGAACCGACTAGAGCTTTCTTACTTGTTTTTATTTCAACAACAGTTTTCATTTGGTGCCCTATCGAAGATGGAAGATCAAAAATAACATTTTAAGCATATTTTACTGTTTTACTAATAAAAGTGCAAAAATGCGGTTCAAGCAATTCGAAAATTATGCGATGTGTACGGAAAAGAAATATTGACCAAACGACGATGCCAAAATTGGTTTGCAAAATTTCGTTCCGGCAATTTTAATCTTGAGGATGCACCACGTCCTGGAAGGCCTCTTGAAGCCGATGTGGATAAATCGTCGAATAACAAGTCGAGAGATTTGCAGAAATATTAAATCTTTCTTTCTGAAACGTCTAGGATTAATTTCCAATCTTGACATACGGGTTCCTCATGTTCTTACAGAATGAAATTTGCTTCGTCGCATTAACGACTGCGATACGCTTATTAGACGTCAAAGAAACGATCCATTTTTAAAGAGCATTGCTACCGGCGACGAAAAGTGGATTGTTTACAACTATGTAAAGCGCACGAGATCATGGTCTAAAACGGATGAACAGGCAGAAACCACTTCGAAGGCCGATATTCACCAAAAAAAGGTTATGTTGTCCGTTTGGTGGGATTTCAAGGAAATCGTTTATTTTGAAGTTTTGCCGCACAACACATCGATTAATTCTGAAGTTTATTGCAATCCCCTGGACAAATTAACTGATGCACTCAAAGAAAAAGAGATCAGAATTGGTCAATAGAAAAGGTGTAGTGTTCCACCAGGATAATGCGAGACGTCATACAAGTTTGTTGACTAGCCAAAAGCTATTGCAGGTTGAATGGGATGTTCTACCACACCCACCATATTCTCCAGACTTGTCAGCTTCGGACTATTAGTTGTTCCGGTCTCTGCAGAATTTTTTGGATGGTACAACCTTCACCTCAAATCAGGACTTCAAAAACCACTTGAACCAGTTTTTTGCCAGCAAGGATCAAAAATTTTATGAGCGTGGAATCCATCTGTTGCCCGAAAGGTTGGCCAAAGGTATTAGATCAAAATGGAGCATATATAATTTCATAAAATATTTTATAAAATAAAGAAAATTGAATTGCACTAAAAAAAAACGAAATTACTTAGTGATGGACCCAATAAAATGAAAATTAATAAACATAAGGGATACATAATAATTATCCCACATAAATAGCACCTCTGCCACAATTTACATTGATAACAGATCCTCTCACAATGTAATGCCAGCCATGGAAGTACCTATTAATGTTTTTGAAAATTACCGATTTCTCAAAACGGACGATAAGGAACCATACGAATTCCACATCGAGCAAAGCGAGGCAGCCCGTTAACTGGCTCGGTTAGTAATGCGAAATCGTCCAGCAAATAACAGATGAAGAAGTAAATAATTTTCGACGCACGAGAAGAGATGATCAAGTGCTGATTTGAATAGAGCAGCGTTTGGATGAGGTTGTGTGTATTTGTTGTGAGTATTGTGACGCATTGAAGTTTTTAGGAGAATCGCATGATTGTGCATTGTGTGATTGTGATAGTGCAACAAAATTTATAAGTTCTTTAGATATAGATATATGCTAGGAATGACAGCATATAATCTTCCTTTAAAAAATTGGTTCACCAAGATTCCCACTTTTTAATTTAAGTTCACCGAGACCACCTAATAGCATTAGTTTGATCATCAAAAGAAACACCGGATATGTTAGTGAAACAACTATTTTGAATAGAAGATTTAAAAGAGAAATTGTCCTATTGCCTCGTATCCCATTGATACTTTAATTCCCTGTTCTCGGCGACCATCAATAAATCACAAGGCCAGACAATGTCTGTTTGCTGCTGGGACTTAGAAAATATTTATATAAGCAAAAGACAGATTAACCAAAAATATGGTGCACCAAATAACGCCATTTTAAATTTTTATATATATCGTATAATAACCAAGACTTACTAGAAATCCTATAGAAAGGACTTGACCGAAATCGATAATGGAGTATGTACCCCTGAAAATATTATGCAAATGATAAAAAATATCTATCCATCCGATTTCAATTCATACAAGGCCAGATGAATCGAAAAACAAGTCGTAGATATTCTGTCTGAATCTGAACAATGAAATTATAATAAAAGAACAGAAACAAGTAAGAGGCCATAGAAACCCCATACAAATTAAATGTTTCTTATTAAAAATGTTGATGGTAACATACACTTTGAATTAATATTCAGTGCAGTACACATATAGAATGCACCAACACACTCTGCCAATAGAAGAAAACCAATAAATATTTTTTTGCTGATTAACAAATAAAACACCCTTAACAAATAAAAACAATCAAGCAAGGTGCTTTAGACAGCCAGCAAACAAGCAATAGACGTATCATACCACAGCACTAAACAAAAGAAATTAAAAGACTCTAAGATGACGGATGTTTTCTATTTGAAAATAGAAAAATAACTTGGATCAAAACTCACTCCCAAGTATAAACAAAACCATCATTATACCCCCTGAAAATTAAAAGACTCTAAGATGACGGGTGTTTTCTATTTGAAAATAGAAAAATAACCTGAATCAAAACTCACTCCCAAGTATAAACAAAACCATTAAGTACAACTATCTAAACGAATATCATAATACCACAAACCCACAGGGTGTGTTTCCATCATTCTTTGGCTTAGCAACAGTAATCGACCATAGCGATCCCAAGGTTCTAGTTACAAAAATGAATGAGCAACTATTATTTGCAATAACAAGTTCATATTAACAGATTATTGCAAATATAATTAATAAAAAAAAGCACAGAATACAAATGAATTAGCCAAGTTTGTTAAAGAAAATTAAAATTGTTATGAAGAAACAAGTAAGAACGCTCAAGTCGGGTATGCCTGACTACGAGATCCTCTGAACCAAGTCCGAGGTGATGTTTTAAACAACATAGCTTACATCTTGTATCTATACATATTACCCTCTGCGCTCACGTACTCAGTCACTCATATACACATGCATATACAAGCAACTGCTGATTACTGCGTAGTTGATTTGACAAAATGTTTTCTTTAGTAACTTCTGTGTAACTAATTACACGGATTTTGATCCAAATTTCAGAATTGAATGTTTTTATTTTATTATGAATACGGTTGTGCCTAAAAAATTTAAAAATTTATTTTTGAATAAATTGATTTTGTAAAATGTGGAGCTGGTTTCAAAAATAAAATAAAATCGTAAAGACAGTAACTTTAAGACCATTTATGCTAGAGACAGCGAGCCCACTATGTAGGTTTCTGTGATGAATAAATAGATTATAAATATTTAAAATTTTATAAATGCTCTCATTTTGCAATTTACTAAAAAACTAAAAACCGGTGTTATTAAACAACACTTTTTTTTACATAGCCCCTAAGCAAGATTTTTTTATGAAATTGAATAGTAAAATACTCTTCAGGTTGGTTAAACTGTCAATATAAATATTATTTATTATACCAAGGTGGCGATCAAAGCTAGCCTCTATAATAGACAAGTATAAGAAAATGTGTAAAATGTCAATTGACGATTTTGTGCAGTATATGCAGCTCGGCCCAACAACTTTTTGCCCATTTTAGGGAGGTATTTTCGAAAATACCAATGCCCTGATAATGTTTGTGTCATATAGAAACATGTCTCACCATGGCTTTTTATTTGGCCACTGTTGTATACAAAAGAAAATTTTCGCTGTCCATTTTCGGTATTTCTCATTTGACCATCTTTCCTTCCAAGAAGCTAAGATCAGTTTTCGCATATTCTTCGCCGAGTGTTCTGAAAATTCCCCATTTCACTTAAGATTCCATATCTTCTTGCGGTCTTGCCAAAGGAGGTTGTTGTGTTGTTTTTAGCCCTTGGTGCAGAACCAAGACTAGGTATTGTCAATATTATGTTTTTGTAAGTCTCTAGTACAGAACCAGTGACTACGGGCGTCGCAACTAGTACTTGAACTAGGTGGACAACGGAGATGAGTAAGAAATAGTGAAAGACGAGACACGATGCTCTATTTTCAAGTGCTACTTTAATACTGATTTATTATATGAAAATGATGGTCTTATATACAGTTTCTTAGGTTGTAAGGATCAATAATGATTTATGATATGTGATAACATGAGATTTGGGATTATCTATTTTTGCTGAGAAATGACCTAAATAAACATAAAAGGGTTTTATTACGGTCTAAGAACTATCTTAAAACTGATAATTCCACACACAGCGATAATGGTGGGATGTTTACGTGCCATCTGGTCCGGCTGATAATCCTTATGCCTTAGCTGTAGATAGCATGTTGATTTTGGCGAATGTAAAAACTCAAACATACTCCCCGCCGTTAAACGGTGGTTTAACTACCAGATATGTCGATCCGAAATGCATCTTGTCCAGTTACTGGAGTCGATATGTTGCCTTGGGTCCTGAGTGTTGTTGGTGCTGTTGGATAGATACTTCTGCTGATGTATAGCGCAAGTAAGACTACTGATGCTGCTACGGCGATGTACGACATGATGACGGAATGATTTATCGGTGAAATCCATTGTGGCAGTTGGATTTCATTTGCTGGTATCATATGTATATTTTGTAGGTTGCTCGCCTCTAGTACTTCTCTTGACTTATTTACCGCTGTATTTTGATGAAGTGGCAGTATGGTTAGATTACCAAAACGCACGTATGAGGAATACGTTGTGCTTGTTGATCGGCTATGGCCTGTTATAATCATGTTTGCGTTGCGAATGGAGCAGCCTTCATTCATTGCAAGGAGTCCAACATCTCGTAGTTGGATGCTTGAAGTGCCATCAGAACAAACAGCTGAGAGATCCATAGGGGTCCGTGTAGCGAATATCCATTCGTTCTTGAAAAACATATTAACCCACGTAAGCGAGTGATTTGTTGTTGATGTTAAACAGTTGTCCGACGTTCTGTTGTTAAACATTAGAAATTCACAACAATGTTCCATCCTGAAGAGTTATTGTTTATGATAACATATGTGTTCATCTCTTTGAAGGAGATGACAATTTTTAAATTCCTCATATGTTTCCATATGGACGGCTTTAGTCGCAAAACAACAAAATATTGCAATGTAAGCCTTGTCTGGGCGTTTACCTTGAATTTTGTGGTGAATCCAGTATGGACCGCAGTAGTCAACTCCAGCATTTTGAAATGGTCTTGCTGGGGTGACGCGTTGTTCCGGTAGATTGCCCATTAATTGCTGGAACATCTTTGGCTTAGCTCGGGTACATCGAACACAGTTTTGGGTAATGTTGAGGGCCATGGTTTTTCCTTTAACGATCCAGTAATTTTGCCTTGATAGAGCTGATTTTTCGATCCTACCACCCACTCTTATAATTCCATCTTTGTCCACAAACGGTGTCATGGATTTGAGTTTGCTTTTATTGTCTATCATGCCATGTTTTGTAAGGTCTCTTAATTCCTCCGGGAAGTCAGTCTGTTGAATCTTGCGTAATATGGTTATTCTTGCACGTTCCAACTCTTCATGTGTGAGTGTATTACTTTTCTTGTTCGGCTGTCGTAGCCGCATCATATATGCTATAATGCGCTCTAGCCTTCGAAATGAATCGTTGTAGTTAATTGAGTATATTGCATCTCCTGTTTCAGCGACAGGAGCGGCTACACTCCTTGGTTTTCCCTTTCGTCCCACCGTGTTGTCATCGCTGGGCAGTTGAATAAACGGCTCTGGCCATTTTGACGGTGATCCATGGAGAAATAACGGTCCGTGTAGCCAACAACTAGTTGAATCTAGATTCCTCGCTAATGTTCCACGTGACAGTATATCTGCGGCGTTGTTTTGTGACGAGACATGACGCCATTGAGTTGCTGTCGTCAATTCATGAATTTTCGCAACTCTATTTGCTACAAAGGTTTCTAGACTTGAAGATTGTGAATTGATCCATGATAGGACAATCCTTGAATCTGTCCATAAATACGCTGGATTGCAGTTGCTCTTCATGTGCAGATCTCTTCGTACTCGAGCCGTAAGTTCCGCTCCTAATACTGCCGCACAAAGTTCCAGACGAGGTAGTGATTGCTTTGCTAAAGGTGCTACCTTGGATTTTGCACATAGCAAGCGGACGGTTGTTGAATTATCCTTGTATGTCGCCCGAATATAGACTGCAGCTCCGTATGCCTTCTCCGAAGCGTCAACAAAGGTGTGCACTTCTTTTGTTACTGCCATTTTTCCATCGAATATATGTCGAGGAATATATGTTGAGGTTATTGAGACTTTGAAGGTCATCCCGATATACTTTCCACTCCCTTTTAAGACTTGGGGATAGCTCCTCATCCCAGTCAATTTTTGAATCCCATAGTTGTTGCATAAATATTTTTGCTCTTACTACAACTGGGGCAAAGAGTCCTAATGGGTCAAATATTTTTGCCAATTCTGAGCATACAACTCTTTTTGTGATTTTAGTTGTTTCTGCGGCTTGAGCTCGTCCATGGAAACTGTCAGTTTTAGGGCTCCATGTCATACCCAATGTCTTGATACTGTGGTTTTCAGTATCATCCAGTTTTACCAGTGGTATTGTGTCTTCCTTTGAGATTCCTTGGAGCAGTTTTTCATGGTTAGCGCACCATTTGCGAAGTCTTAAACCGGCTGGTAGAAGTATTTTATTGACTTCGTCTCGGAGTTTAATGGCTTCTGTAATTGTATCTGCTCCCGTTAGACAATCATCGACATAAAAATTATCTTTCACTGTCTTTGCTCCGAATGGATATTGTTGCGTGTTTAAGTTTGCCAAGTGCTGCAAACATTTTGTTGCCAAAAACGGTGCTGACGTTGTGCCGTATGTGACAGTCTTTAGTCTGTAGTACTTTAGTTCTTCCTGGGGTGAGTATCTCCAAACTATCATCTGATGAAATTGATTTTCCGGATTCATCCATATCTGACGATACATCTTTTCAATGTCAGCGGTGAAGACAAATTTATGGGTTCTAAAACGCAGTATACTTGAAAATAATTTGTTTTGTACTGTTGGGCCAGCATACAAAATATCATTTAGGGACTTTCCGGATGATTAATTTTGCAGATGCGTCGAATACTACTCGTAACTTTGTTGTGCTGCTGTCTGGTTTTAACACGCAGTGATGTAGAATGGAGTAGTGAGAGCTCGGAACCTTCTGCGGTGTTACTTCCTTCATGTGGCCGAGTCTTTTATATTCCTTCATGAACTCTACGTAATACTTTGTAGCTCTGGATCACGGCAGAGTCTTTTTTCCAATGCAAAAAAAAGCCTTATAGCCAGCTCACGAGACTCTCCCAGCGCTGAAACATCTTCAGAGTATGGCAGTTTTACTATGAATTTTCCGTCAACTGCCTTTTGTATGTTCTTTTGGAAATGGGATTCACAGTGCGACTCTGCTGGGGTCCGATAGGGCTGTGTCGGTTCCAGATTATCCAATCTCCAAAATCTTTCCAGCAACTCGCCGGTGTCATCAGCTGTAGTTGCGACGGAGCACGTAGCAGCTGTTGGAGCCGATGCGTGAAGTTTCCCAGCTATTATCCAGCCTAATTTGGAGTTCTGTATCAATGGTAATTTTGGGCTCCTTTTAATTTGCTCCGGCAGTATGAGGTCGAAGTAATGTTCTGCTCCTAATAATAAATCCACCTTTCCAGGTTTTTCAAAGGTTGGATCCGCCAGTGGTAGATTACTTGGTAACCAGGATACGTCCTTAATTTTGTGGGTCGGTTGGTCCGCCACAATATGTGGTAACACGAATGCTTCTATTCGTGTCGTGTAAAATCCATTCTTTGATTTAATGAGGACGTTGACCCTGGACTTCATTGAATTGGGATTTCCTCCGATGCCTTCAATTCTTATGGTTGAATTTTTCACTGCTAGTGACAGTGTTTTTACCGCTCGGAATTCTCCAAATCGGCCGTTGTTTTCATGTACTTCGACTCGAGCAGTGGCGAGTAGCACATAATTGTGTTTTGTACTATTTGCTGCGGCGGTTATTTTAACATCATGTGAGTTCTCCAAGTGCAACAGCGTATTATGTTTTTTGTTGCATTTCATGCAGCTCCATAAGAAGCATGCCCTGGCCACATGGTTGGGTCGCAAGCAGTTTAAGCACAATTTTTTGACTTGTGCCCATTTTAAACGTGCGTCTACGGACTTAGACGCAAATTGTTCACAGATGCACATACCTTCTGTTTTTCCTTTTGGACGTATTGTTTTCCTCCAATGGCTTCCAATGCCAGGAATCTTTGTTCCAAGAATGTCAGGAACTCATTTACTGGTTGCATTTTTTTTGTGTCCTTAATGGACTGCTCATATAGTACATGAGTGATCCTGTCCAATTTCCTTGCCAGTAGTACTAACAACAGTGAATCCCAATTGATAGTTTCTATACCGACATTTCTTAATGCAGCAAGTGTTTCTTGGATGTTGTCGTGGAAGTTTCTTATTGACGATGCATCGTTAGTTACTGACGATTGATCCAACAGTTTTTGCAGAATTGTTGTTGTCAGAACCCGCTTGTTGTCGAAACGCTTTTTTACTCTGTCAAATCTAAATGTCTGACCAGTCTTTCAGCATCTCCGGAGAGGTTTGTTTTTAAGTACCACATTTTTTGTACTGTTGGCAATGTTGATTCATGAATCATTTTATTAAATAGGTCATGAAACTGCTGCCATTTTAAATAGCATCCATCAAATTTTGGTATGGATACCTTCGGCAACTGCACTTGAGGTTGTGCAGCTGCAGCAGTAATTGATGGTCTCACATCAATTGGTGTGCTTTGGATTTGGAAAATGGCTGCCTCCGCATTTAAATAGTTTGCCATATTGTATCCAAGCGCGATTGGATCTTCAAACGTTCTGAAGATCTCGAAGTGAATATTGTTAATTTTTTCCCAATATTCCTTTATAAGCGGCATGAACCGTGCCTGTGATTCCTGAGAAATTTGACCAAGCATTCTCTGTAATGCTGCTAGTAGAGCAGTTTGATGTCTTTGGAGAGGTATAAAATCCATGTGTGCTGTCTCCCTAGGGTCAAATTCGCTCAAAATCTTGGAAAATTCCTCTTGATATTTTGTTACAATATCTTTAATTTTTGAGAAGTAATTCTCTTTTGTATAAAAATTCTCTACTGGTTTTTCAGCCATTTGAATTTTTATTTTTTCATTCCCTTGATCGAAGGCAGTCCAGAGCTGATTTAATTGATCAGCCTTATTACGGAAATATGTCGAATTTGACTTCCTTTCCTGATTATCCTTCTTATAATTTCTTATTAAAACTTGGAACTCCTCACCAATCAAAGTCTGATTATTAATTAGTCCTTCCATCATTCTAATTTTATTTTAAAATAAGTATAAAATTCTGATAGCCAAGTTGTAGTAAAAATAGTGTTCGCCAAATGAATCTACTATTTTCTTTGAAGAGTTGGTCGCCAAGTTGACCAAATACTACTGATGGTTGATCGCCTGTTGATCAATGCAGTAAAATAGGGTTCGCCAAATGAATCCACTATTTTCTTTGAAGAGTTGGTCCCCAATTTCCCCAAATACTCCTTTTTGACCCCCTTTTTACCAACATAAAAAAAAAGGTTTCCCCAAATTTTCCACTATTTTCTTCGAAGATTTTTTGGTCGCCAAGTTGACCAAATGATATTGATAATATTACAGAATGCTTGTAATAATTCACGACGGGGTCACCAAATGTTGTGTTGTTTTTAGCCCTTGGTGCAGAACCAAGACTAGGTATTTTCAATATTATGTTTTTGTAAGTCTCTAGTACAGAACCAGTGACTACGGGCGTCGCAACTAGTACTTGAACTAGGTGGACATCGGAGATGAGTAAGAAATAGTGAAAGACGAGACACGATGCTTTATTTTCAAGTGCTACTTTAATACTGATTTATTATATGAAAATGATGGTCTTATATACAGTTTCTTAGGTTGTAAGGATCAATAATGATTTATGATATGTGATAACATGAGATTTTGGGATTATCTATTTTTGCTGAGAAATGACCTAAATAAAAATAAAAGGGTTTTATTACGGTCTAAGAACTATCTTAAAACTGATAATTCCACACACAGCGATAATGGTGGGATGTTTACGTGCCATCTGGTCCGGCTGATAATCCTTATGCCTTAGCTGTAGATAGCATGTTGATTTGGGCGAATGTAAAAACTCAAACAGAGGTCGATCGGTATTACTGACTCTATCACCAAAACTCAGCTCCAGACTCTTTCACCAAAACTCAGCTCCATAGTCTTAACTTCTTCATCGGTTCAGGGTATTAAAAATAAAAAAGCTGTATATGCGGGAAAAATAAAAAAACCAAGTGTCACATGGCTATATAAACTCAGCTCGTCATGTTGATCAAGAATAAATATTCTTTATGCAGTAAGAGATGCTTCTTTCGTGCGTTGCAAACTTCTGACAAAAATAATATACCTTTTTGAAAGCGTATTGACCACAGGGTCAAAATTACTCCCCATTAAATGGATAGTCAAACAGATGTCGACGGACATTCTTAAATGACAGCCCAACAGCTTACAATAACATTTAACAAGTAAGATCGATGTAACTAACTGAACATTTATCCGAGCTTATCCGAGCTTTTATTACATTCTAGACGGCAGTATTACCGAAAATAAAAGTGTTTACGTCTGAAATTATTTAGCTTTAAATAATTTACCACGACCCAGTAGGGGTGGGTATATCTAATTTAGATCGATCTTTAGATGAGGACAACACAAAGCTTCTCGTCACATTTGGAAATTCGAGCACTAAAACTGTAAAGGATGAAGCTATATCTGAAATGTCTGATTTTTTATAGGGGGGTACATTATATTCTAAATTAAACTCCCGATTGCCAAATGCCAAGAATTATATTTACGATTACTATACAATTTTATCAAAAGTAACAGCGTAATAATTTTTCAACGCAATAATAAGAATCATAATGGCACGAACTCAGGTACAAGTAGAAATACAGTTCACCACATATAAATCTAAGAAAGAGAAGCAGCACAACGAGGTGGCAACACCATACAGCAGAGTTGTACACAATGAAGAAGTACAGTGGCTGATCGATAGTCAGAAAAAGCTGTCAAGTTGTTGAGAGGAAGCATTAAGTTGAATTAAGTTGATGCGGAAAGAAGTCGCAAAAGTTGTAGAGGACGACAGAGACGAAAAGCTGAAGCCGAGATTTAAATTACCAAAACCTGATCAAATATAATATAATCGTAATAATTAAATATAAGGAATACATAATAACTATCCCATTTGGGGTCTCAACCTTGTGAATCGCTTATTGGAATCAATTAAAAGTCCAAACGATTTGATCGCCATTTGCAATATTACGCAAGTATATTAAATATTGCGAAATTCTAAAACGAAGCATGTGTGAAGAAGAGCGAAGACGTCACGGTGTTTTTACACGATCGATTTCCGCGAAAGACCCCGTAACGAACGAGATGAAAAAAAAATTAAAAGCAAAATACCAAAAAAAAAGGAAAAAAAAAGAAGCATGCAGTAAATAATTCAGGTGATGACCTTGAAAATACAAGCTGATGAAATTGCATCAAGACAGCCAAATACAAAAGCAGAAAAATTTCCGAAATTCGGTCCGGATTTTGATGGAGTTAATATGTCAGTCGAGCATTGGTTTACTAATTTTAAAGAAAATGCAAACGCATATGAGCTAAAATGACGAACTTAGCGGAACTTTTTTTAGAATCTGTTTTTATAAGTAATTATGAAGAACTGAAGTGTGTACTTAATGCTGAATTCAAACGCAAGTTCGGAAGCTCCGATATACATACAAAGCTAAGAGAGAGAAAAATCAAGAGAGACGAGAAGAGTACAAGAGTACATATTGAAAATGAAAAAAATTGCTGTGCAAGGAAAAGTGGAAGAAGAATCCGTTATTAACTATATAGTTGATGGATTATATATAAAAACTGAATATAATCTTAATTTAAATGGATGCAGGACATATAAAGAACTAAAAGAAAAGTTTATCAATGAGGGCAAGTGTATCAGTGACAATAAAAAGGTTGCCCGTACAGTGGTGGCACGAAAAAACATACCCAATGCAATATTTATTCGTACCTTTACCTGTGGCTCAGCTGACCATATAAGAAAAGATTGTAAAGCTGATACAAAGTCTATTAAGTGTAATGGCGTGGAACATATTTCCAAGATCCACACAATCCACACAAAATGTCAATGTCGTGAAGAGCGGCAAACGCCTTAAAACAAATACACTGAATGGCATCAAAGTGGCATGCTTAGTCGGTACTGGTTAGGATGTGACAATTATTCGCCACAGAATATTAAAAACAAGTAAGAAAGCTCTAGTCGGGTCTGCCCGACTACGAGATCCCCTGAAGCAAGTCCGATATGATGTTTTAAACAACCTAGCTTACATCTTTTATCTTTTACCTCTGCGCGCAGATACACATGCATACATACACACAGGCACGCATGTACACATGCACACATATACACATGCACACATATACACGTGCACACATATACTAATGCCCACATTTGTATACACATGTACACATCTACATACCATGCACAGAGAAGCACGCTCGCCGATTACTTCGTAGTTGATTTGAATGTATGTGTGCACACGTACAGGCTGCTGCCGCGTGCTTTTACAACGTTTCCTTTAATAACTTCTGTATTACTTAACGGATTTGAATGCTATTTTCTGCATTGATTTATTGAAAATACGGTATTCACCAAAAAAATTTAAATAAAATAAAATTGTGAATTTGATAATTTTTTTTTAAATAAATTTTTTTTGTGAAATGTGGAGCCGGTATCCAAAATATGAAAAAATAGAAAATGTATTTTATTTACAAAAAGCTAAAAACAAAATTTGGTAGCTGTATCTAAAAATATGTAAAAGATATGGTCAAAAAACTGAATCTTGAGAAAGTTGTAAATCGATATCATTGAAATGGAAAAATTTATCGAATATCTAAAACAAACTCGATATTTTCGCTGTATACACAGACCATCATGCAAAATTTGAAGTCTCTTGCTCTTATATGTTCTGAGATCGACGCGTTCATACATACGGACAGACGGACAGACGGACGGACGGACAGACGGACAGACGGACAGGCCCAAATCGACTCAACTCGTCGCCCTGATCAAGAATATATATACTTTATGGGGTCTGCCACGCCTCCTTCTGCCTGTTACATACTTTTTGCAAAACCATTATACCCTGATTTCCCATTTTCAATGGGTTCAGGGTATAACAAGTAAGAAAGCTCTAGTCGGGTCTGGCCGACTACGAGATCCCCTGAACCAAGGCCGAGCTGATGTTTTAAACAACCTAGCTTACATCTTTTATCTATACATATTGCCTCTGCACGCATATACACATGCACACATATACACAGGCACGCATATACACATGCACACATATACACGTGCACACATGTGTATACACATCAGTGTTGCCAACTTTTGTTGAGCAAAAAAAGCTAGAGCAAGGAAAAATAGACCCAAAATAAAGCGAAGTTTGCGGAGAAAAAAGCTGGGAAAAAGCTTAATTTTCGAAGCAAATTTTGTATGATTTGTAGGAAAATGTATTGAGTTCTTCAATTTTTTCGCAAAATTTTTCTTAATAAAAAAAAAGGTATTCAATAATGCAGTCATATTAATTTGGCAACCTTTTTTTTTTTGCTAACCACAAAAATTTGTACTGAAATTTTCACCATTTTGTATTCAATTTTATAAGAAATCATGCAAATATTAAGTCAAATTAAAAAGAGGTAAATCAGTTTTTAGAAAGCTATATTTTCCGCTATCCGCTGTTCTGGAATTTTCCCGCAATTTCACTTTCAAAAAAGCCCGATTTCACGGGAAAAAGGCTGATTTGGCAACAGTGATACACATGCACACATACATACCATGCACAGAGAAGCACGCTCGCCGATTACTGCGTAGTTGATTTGAATGTATGTGTGCACACGTACAGGCTGCTGCCGCGTGCTTTTACAATGTTTCCTTTAATAACTTCTGTATTACTTAACCGATTTAAATGCAATTTTCTGCATTGAATGCTATTAATTTATCGAAAATACGGTTTTCACTAAAAAATTTGAAAAAATTAAATTGTGGCTTTGATTTTTTTTTTTTTTTAATAAATTTTTTTTGTGAAATGTGGAGCCGGTATCCAAAATATGAAAATATAGAAAATGTATTTTATTTACAAAAAGCTAAAAACAAAATTTGGTAGCTGTAGCTAAAAATATGTAAAAGAAATGGTCAAAAAACTGAATCTTGATAACGTTGTTAATCGATATCATTGAAACGGAAAAATTTATCGAATATCTAAAACAAACTCGATATTTTCGCTGTATACACAGCTCTTATATGTTCTGAGATCGACGCGTTCATACATACGGACAGACGGACAGACAGACGGACAGGGCCAAATCGACTCAGCGCGTCGCCTTGATCAAGAATATATATACTTTATGGGGTCTGCCACGATTCCTTCTGCCTGTTACATACTTTTTGCAAAACCATTATACCCTGATTTCCCATTTTCAATGGGTTCAGGGTATAAAAAATAGCTGATATTACCCTGGAGAAATGCTATTCGATATTATTCGTAATGTGTAATAGCAAGGCACTGACGTCGAAATATTGTTTGACGTTCGACAAAGAAGAGTTCACGTTCTCAAAGGTCTTAGGGCGACCAGACAGAGCTGTACTAAACGAACTAAGTATTTATAATATTTTTGAAGATGGAAATATTATTGAAGCTCCTCCGCATTTCGTTCCATTGATCGAGTCGGCCGTTGCTGAGTACAAGGCATCTGTAACACAGAAGGAATGCCCTATGCAGATGAGGATTATTCCGTCATCAACCAAGTCGTCTTACACCTGTAGAGTGTGATGTTGTTATGCTGCAGGTTGACGAGTGGTTGCTCGAAGGCATAGTTCTTAAATCCTCATCCAATTTTGCAAATCGAGTTGTGATCGTAAAGACATCTTTCATATAGCCGAGGCACAACAGCAAAAGAACGCCAAATTGCGCGAGGCCTTTAACGTATCCAAGTACTTTGTGAAGGGCAGCAGCTTCGATTGTGATCGGAAGGCTAAGGAGGATTTTGGCCAAGACCGTGGTGCAGCAAAAGGAGCTGGACGCGCTGCACGAAAGCCTGGCAGCAGCCGCAGCTGCAGCAGCTCGCAAAGAAAAGGGGACGAGCAAACGATATGCGCTGCTGTATACGCCATCACGTGAATGCGAAAATGTCGCAACTGGAGCTGGCAAAGCGGATGTGCTGGCTAACAGTGGAGACGAGCACGAGCATGTGTCCAAGTCGGACATCAAGAAGAAAAAGAAACGTGCCAGGGAGAGCTCGGCTAGTCCGGAGCGCCGCAAGGATATGCAGAAAAAGTCTAAGAAGCTCAAGAAAATCTAAAGAAGAAATCTCGCAATCGTGAACACTACATAAAACATAACCACAACGAAGTACAAAATATACCGCTCACACTTAAAACCTTAAAAGACTTATTACACACAGTGGCCTGAACTTAGCCCGGCTTAAACTCAGCATAACCAAAGGTTCATTATAACTGGCGCCTAACTTGGGGGCCCTTGCGATATTAATAAAAGTGAAAAACACCGAAAGTGACAAAAATGGTACGAGCGTGGGTATATAACCTAAAAAAAGAGGATATGCTGCGATATGGCTGCGAGTTTGGCGTAAGCCTGTCAGGCACACTCGCCGTGATGCGGAGACAGTTTGGCGAGTGGGTGGCCAACCTCCATGGCCGAATCTCGCCTGCAAGACAGGAAGTGACAACCATAGAGTAGAGGAAGAGAGCAAGGAGATAGACGGCATGGACAATATCGCGAGACTCACTATAGAGACACTGGGGAGCCACCTCGACGAGCGATTCCAACGGCACCCGAATATCCTAAGGTGGATAAGCAGGTGCGAGAGTGGGGCTTCCGGTTCGATGGAACAACGAAGCCACTGGAGTTTTTGGAACAGGTGGAATGGTCGGCGGAGACATACGGCCTGGAGCTGGACCTGGTCTCGAGAGCTATGCCTGAAATTTCTGTAAGCTATGGTGTAAAAATGGTACATAGCCAATAGTAGGCATTGGAGTATTTCTTACCACGAGATTACTTTGAAAATTTGAAAGACGAAGTGACTCGGAGACGACAGGCTATGGGGGAGCAGTTTAAGATATATGCTGGAGATGCAGACGCTAATTACGCAGCGGAACGAGAGCTCAAATATATCTATAATAACAGCCTCCCCGACCTACGTGCATACGCTGGGCCGTACCAGTTCCGTAGCCTGACAGAGCTGATGCTGCTCGCCGATGAATTCGAAGAGCTCGAAAAAGACTGAGAAAAGCTGCGCCAGCATAATCAGCCAGGTAGAACAAGATTTAGCGCCAAAGGTGCAGGCCGAGATCAACGCAAAGGTGGATGAGCTGCTGGCGTAAGGCTGCATTGAGCCTTCGAAAAGCCCACATAGCACTCCGATAGTCATGGTCAAGAAGAAGAAGGAAATGGTGTGTATTTCCGTCAGCTCAACGCCAGATCAGTGAAAGATACCTACCCGTTGCCGCGGGTGCATCATATTCTGGACCAATCGCACAAAGCACGGTTCATAACAAGCTTGGATATTAGGATGGGTACTGGCAGATCCCAATGGAGAACTCCAGCCGGCCACTGACTGCATTTACAGTTCCAGCAAAGGACAATGTTTCAATGGAAAGTGATGCCATTTGGACTCCATTCGGCTCGAGCAACATTCCAGAGGGCATTGGATCGTGTCATTGGCCCAGATATGATGCCGCATGCGTTTGCCTATTTGGATGACATCATTGTGATTGGGAAAATGCGAAAGGAGCATATGGACAATCTGCGTGAGGTATTCCGACGACTAC
The DNA here is from genome assembly GCA_035045545.1 of Drosophila gaucha. NCBI lineage: Eukaryota > Metazoa > Arthropoda > Insecta > Diptera > Drosophilidae > Drosophila > Drosophila gaucha. The sequence continues at coordinate 14,072 of JAWNOY010000188.1, read as the reverse complement.
GAGCAGCGAAATTGAAGATCAATATCGACAAGTGCGATTTCTTCAAGAAGGAGCTGAAATATCTGGGCCACAAAGTGACGGAGAATGGAATCAGGACTGACCCAGAAAAAGTAGCGGCGATAACAGAATTAAAGCCACCATCAAACATTAAGGAGCTGAGGCAATATGTTAGAGTGGCGTCATGGTATCGGCGATTTGTCCCAGACTTAGCAACAACAGTGCATCCCCTCAATGCACTACTGAAGAAAGGCACCAAGAGGGAGTGGACAGAGAAACGACAAAAGGATTTTGAGACTGTTGAAGCCAAATTAACACCGGTGTTGGCATGCCAAGATTTCTCCAAAACATTTTGTTTGCAAACGGATGCAAGCAACTATGGATTTGGAGCGATATTGACGCATGCGGATTGACGTATGCGAGCAGAACACTTAATAATGTGGAGCGGAATTATTCTGCCACCAAGGAGTGTCTGGCAATAATCTGGGGCATCCGGAAGCTGAGGCAATTCTGGAGGGATACCATTTCATTGACATAACGGATCACATGGCTTTGAAATGGCTCAACTTTATCTTGAGCCCGTCAGGAAGGATTGCAAGATGGGCGCTGGAGCTGGCAGACACATTATCTCGACAGCCACTGCCCGAGGAGACATGTCGGGTACTAATGGACACTGAGGGGCAGGCGACAACCAGTATCCATGGATTCATAAGCTGCGGTGGGAGCTGAAAGTGAAGCCCCAAAAATTCCCAGACTATGTAGAAGAAGCGGGAGAATTGTATCGGCATATCCCACATCAGGCCGAGCACGAGGAAACGGCGTGGAAACTGTGCGTACCGAAAGGCAACCGAGCACAGGTGCTGATGGAGAACCACGACGCGGTGGCGGCGGTACACCTTGGAAGCCGAAAAACAATAGAACATGTGGCAGCTCACTACTATTGGCCCGGGCTGTACAGGGATGTGCGCACATATGTGCAGCAATGCGAGCTGTGTCAGCGGTATAAGCCGAGCCAACTCCAGGCAGCGGGCAAGATGCTGACACAGATCCCCGAGGAGCCGTGGGCCACCATGTGCGCCGACTTCGTGGGACCTTTGCCGAGATCCAAGCACGGGAATACCATGCTGTTGGTATTCATCGACAGATTCTCCAAGTGGACGGAGATGGTGCCACTCCGAAGCGCTAACACAGCGACGCTGCAAAAAGCATTTCGGGAGCGGATCTTGGCCCGATTCGGGGCACCAAATATGCTAATCACAGATAATGGTACACGGTTCACCAGCCGAGTATTTAAAACATTTCTGGATGAGCTTGGAGTAAGGCATCAGTTGACGGCGCCATATACGCTGCAAGAGAACCCGACTGAACGAGCAAATCGTTTGCTGCCGGAGTTTACGTTGGCAGTCAACCGCAGTTTCTCAGCATCGACTGGCTACAGCTCAGCCTTCCTGAAGCAGGGACGAGAGCCGTGGCTGCCCAACGCACTGTACGACGTGGTAACCGGGCAAGCAGTGCAAAGCCCAACGGAGAGAGCGAACAAGTTGGCAGAGGTTTTCCAGGTTGTGAGGCGCAGCTTGGAGAGCGATGCACAGGATCAGGAGATGCATTACCACCTGCGGCGGCGGTCAGATGTGGGCAAAGGAGCGACACCTATCCAATGCTGCAGACGGCTTCGCAGCGAAACTAGCCCCAGACCGTATACCGTGGTCGGCTTTATCTCGCCGGTAATGTGCAAAATAGGATCAGGAGCGGACAAGCGGGCGAGGATTGCTCATATAACCGACCTGAAGCCATGCAAGGCTGCAGGTGAGCAAAATGAATCAACGGTGCAACCGCATGCAGTAGTTAATAGACAAAACGGACAACAACAAATGCTCGCACGTATTCGCAAGGACTAAAAGGAAGCTGACATAGCGACGCGCATAGCAACAGCAAACAACAGCGGATTCAGCGAGGCTGCCAGAAGAGTGCGACAGCGAAAGGGAAATCGCATAGGAGCTGCCTACAAATACAAATATTCTTGGCATGAACACACACAGTCGGTTGAACTCAGCCCGGCTTAAACTCGGAATAACCGAAGGTTCGTTATACTTTACATATTACCCTCTGCGCGAACGTACCCACGCACACATATACACATGCACGCGCGCCGATTAGTGCCTAGTTGATCCGAGTGTTCTAAATATTCCCCATTTCACTTAAATTTCCATATCTTCTTGGTGTCATACGAAAGAAGGTCGATCGGTATTACTGACTCTTATCACCAAAACTGCAGCTCCAGACACTGTATGGGTTTCCGGCTACCGCTGATGTTGACGCTCATGTATTCTTTATCCAGACATAAATAGAAAATGTTTGACTTTTCTCTGTTTCAAATTAACTCCGAATTCTTGATCATGTTATTCATTAATAATAATTCCATTATTGATGTTTCTAGATCTTCTCCACTTTCTGTTCCGCAGGATAGCCGAAGTTTATTACTTCGTCTTAGCGATTTGCAAATGTCATTTTAAATCACTTTATGATTTAATTAATGCAACTTATTGGTCTACTTTATATTCTAAAAACGGTTGACATCAATTTTACAACTAGTTTTTTTATAACACTGTACATTCAATTTTTGATGTTTGTGTTTCAGCCCCTTTAAATAAGCCGTCCCGCTCTTCTCGAAGACTCTGTACTTTAAAAAATATTAAATGTAAATGTTTTAAAAGATTTTGAAAAAACTGGTGGGCATATTGACTGATCTACAATGTTGTAAGAATAATTTACTTCAAGGCAGAAGTCAATTCGTTCATTTGTCCGTCTGTCCGTCCGTATGAACGCAGTGATCTCGTAAACCACAAAAGCTAGAGATTTCAAATTTTAAATATATATTACTGTATACCATACGCAGTACAAGTTTATTTTTTTTTTCGATAACTCATCCTATTTCCTTATTATTGATAACAGTAGATATTTCGACGTTGTTTTCAAGCTATAACTTAAAGACCATAATAGCTAGAGACACCAAATTAACTATGTAGGTTTCTGTAATGTAAATGCAGATAATAAACTTTTTAAATTTTAGATACCTTCCCCTTAACCCTAAAAGTGCAAAAAACGTATTTCAAATACTAGGGAGTTTATCATTTATGCACTAAGCAGCGAGCGTGCTTGTGTGTGCATGTATATGTGTGTGCGTGTGTGTGCCCGCAGAGCGTAAAAGTACAGTTAGAAGATGTAAGCTAGATTGGTTAAAACAGCACGTTGAACTTGGTTCAGGTACATATGTATGCATATGCAGAAAGTACAAAAGTACATGCATAGCATTCTCTTTTATGTTGAAATGTACATTTTATAGCACTGTTACAATAATTACGTGCGTTATTTAAAACAATAGTGTGTATATTTAATTTTATTTTTATTATCAATATAATAATATTGACTTTTAAACTAAGGATATTGTTGAGCCAACAAGCTTTTTCATTGGCTTTATAAATTATAATTTGAATTATAAGTTACTTTGTTGTAGTAAATGTCTTTATTAATTTATGTTAACACTGTGTGCAATCGACCAAAGTGTCGTGCGATCATCCAGATAACAATTGCTAGTACTAAACACTGTATGCAAGCGACCGAATGTCATGCGACACTGGCCAAGAATAATATAGCACTAAATAGTTAGTTAACAAATACGAGCAACCGACCAAGGTGTCGTGCTGTCCGCAAAATATGAATTATGATAATGCGAGCAAGCAACCAAATGTCGTGCTGTCCGCCAAAGAACAATTAAAAGACTTAAAGTTAGTTAAACAAATGCGAGCAAACGACCAAACGACCAACGACCGTGCTGTCCGCCAAATATCAATTAAGACTAAAAAGTATGCCGGCTTAGCAATGCGGCTTCACTGAGAGTGCGAATTAGGACGAAAGAGGGGAGCGATTAGCTTAAGACAGAGCAGCAGCCACATGAACAGCTGCTCTTCGAATTGTTTTGCTCTCTTTAAGCTGGCCGCTCATCTGTGCTGCTGGTGCTGCGCCCAACAGTTATAATCTAACAAAAGAATTTGCTGTTAAGCGTAACTGTTCGATTATTATAATAAATAAATCGTGGGCGCGTTTACATAAAAATAACATGATAGATTAATTGAGAATTTTCTAACACTCCCGCTTTAAAAGTTCTGTCTAAATAATTGTGGAAGCACGTTCGATCTTGCGATTGCCATCGAACTTCATATTTGTGCGTCTTGTCGATTTTCGATTACCGATTTGGGGATTTTTGTGTTTCGATTTTTTCATTAACCGAATAAATGTAAAATAACTATTATTCTAATCGGTTCGGAACAACGGGCCTGTTTTAATAATTTGTCGCGCAAAAAAACTTTAACTTTTTGATATCTATTGCATTTCGCGGTGAATTGTGTGTGCGAGATTTAGAAATAAACATAAAATTGTGAATGCCATTTACACTATTTTGAGTGTTATTTACCAATGCCTTTTACCTCAACGGTTAAAGTTTAAATTAAATAAAGTGTATAATTTCGATTTATTTCGGCAAAAAAACATTTCCAGCCATAATTGAACGCTTGTTTGTGTGAATGCCGCTTGCACAGCTTCGAGTGTAACGTCTGAAATCTGTATGAGTGTGTAAGAACATACATACTGCTGCCAGAAAAGAAACGTTGCTTGTAGTGTAACGGTTGCAAGTCGTGTGTATGTGTACATATATATGTGCATTGTGCGATTGTGTAAGTAATACGTTAAATAGAATTGGCGATCAAAGCTATAAAAGTCTTCTTCGTGCTAATTTATGCACAAATTCTCAGATTAGACAGTTAGAGCAATTAGTGGACACTTTGCGACGATCATCGCGCCGACAGGACTCGAGAGTTCCGCGCAAACGACCAGATCCAAAATAGTTCGCGTCTATCGAGACGTAGACAAGACACGGTCTACTGTGAAAACGAACAGAGGCAGGACAAAATAGCCCACGTAAATAGACGAGCTAATTCAACAGTTCGGCAAGAGGAACAATTGACTGACACTTCGCGTCGATCGAGACGCAGACAAGACCCAGTTTATAGGGCAGACGAACAAAGACGAGACATAAATCGGCGATATCGCCATAGACATGACGTTGAACAACGCCTTTTAGAAAGAGCCAGAGATAGGAGTCAAAGAACTTAGGTTAGGGACGATCCGGTTCGTATGATAGTTAAGCAAGCACGAAATACAAGTGCAAGGCGAAGTGCTGGTTTTCAAGCACGACAGAATAAGTAATAGTTTAGATAGTCTGATAGCTGCTTTTAATTTAATAGTTAAGCAGGGACCTGATCAGGTCTGTATTAGTTCTAAAGGTTTGTGGTTTCAACACCAAGTAGACAGAATTTCTCGCGAGACTGTCGAAAACATGTGTAGTGCAGAAGATTCTTCAGATATTTTTTATCTATCATCTTTACTTCCATCAGCGAATAATAAATATAGCTTCTACAAAAACTGTTGTCGTAGCATTAGGCTTGACCAAAAAGCTTCAATAACAAACGGCTTAACGCCGTTAGAGGATAGGCTTATTTCCCCACGCTTTCCTTTTATAAAAATTAAGTCTTTAAGATATGGTCGTCAAAATAAAAGGAGCAGTGGTCATTGTAGCCATTTCTGTGGCCAATGTTGTAACGACTCTTCCAAGAGAGTTTAGCGAAGCTTAGGTAGTTCAGATTCATTTAAAATGTAGGATGGAATATAATATTGATTTCATGACTGAAACCATTAGGCCATCACAGAGCTTTATAGGAAGCACCAGGTTATTGTTAATGAACAGCGGCCGGCTTCCTTTTTGTCTGATTACGTTCCCTTCGTTGCATCAGCAAGATATTAGGAAAGAAAGCGGAAATATCAATCAAGGAGGCCAGAAAACTCTATTAGAAAATGTTCCTGTAGAAAATATTACCATACAAAGAATAGTGATAGATCCTGAAGAAGGCCAGTGACCATTAGACATGATCGAAGATTGTGATTCTGAGGAACTCGCCTTCCCAACTATCTTTGCTGCCATTAAGAAAAAGTGCCAAGAAAGTTTTACAACCAAAGTTACATGAGAACTTAGGTATTTTGATAGAAGGGGTTGTAGAACTGACAAATTATTTCTTAATTATAAGAAGTTAGAAATGATGAATATTAGAAATAATACATCAATTTGGTTGAGTAAGCACAGCGGCACAGCATTACTGCGGCTAATGTAGACAATTTAATTCGCCACGATGATGGCTATAGAGGTTTGAAAGGGATTCGCATGTCGCCTCGCTGGGAATTAAAAAAAAGAAGGTTATGGCTATGATTAGGCAGTTTGGCCTTCCTACCATTTTAATCACTTTTTCGGCAGCAGAGACTGGGGGACAGAGCTTTTGGTATTACTTTCCAAAAATTTAGACAAAGTAGAGATTACTGAGGAAGTATTTTGTAGTCAAAATCAGGAGTGGAAATATAATAGTTTAGATAATAGGGAGCTTGAGGCTGCTCTAAATGACGCAGTGCAGGAAGAAAGTGAGGGACAAGTTAAAAATAGAGAGAAGTAGTAGATGATAGTTTTAGAGTTTTAGGGTTGCGTGAAATAGATCCTAGAAGTAATTTCTTAAATATTAATGGAACGGATGAGAATCAGTAAGTAGGCACAAATGTCCGAGTTATAAAGGTTTCAGCTTTATTTTCGTCCGAAAGGATATCAGATATTGTAAGGGCTCTAAATTTAAAACAGAACACTTACTTTACAATGTTTTACACAATGTTAAAAGTAATTCGGTGTTTTACGAATTTGTTGGAGGTGGTGCCGGTGTCGGAAAGAGCCGACAATTCACCTGCATCTTCCAATCATTGTCCCATTTATTTAGTAAAATATGAAATATCTATGGTAGGTTTCAAAATATTTTCCCAAGTGGACTCCCGCCTAAAACAAATTTTCAAAAATACTTCTCCATTTGGTGGTATTTCTCTCATAGTATTTAGGATCTACGACACCAGTAGGCGATTGTTGGATTTTTGAATCCAGCTCTCATGATCCCTACAGTGCGATATACGCTTCTTCTCTGTGGGACCTTTTTAAGTATTTTGAGCTCACAGTGATAATGAGACAATGGGAAGACCAAACTTTTGCTTCTGCTCTCGACAACTTGACATCGGGAAACATGACAACCGACGATATTAGTCTTATCCGATCCCACATTTGTCAGCCATCGACTGTGCCCGATGATGCTATTCATCTTTTTAGTACAAATGCGGCGACGGATAACTATAACACTATAAAGCTTAACGCAATTTTGACAGTTCTACATTTCAACTACTGAAGATTTTATAAAAGCTCCTCACTTAAATGCAACGAATAGGAAAATAATTTTAGAAGCCGTGAGTAGCTTTAAGCCGTCCGAAACACAAGGATTGCGTAGATCTCTTCTTTTAAAGACCACTGCCAAATATATGATAACGGTCAACGTAGATCCTGAGGATTTTAATGCAAGTAGATTTCGATGCATCCAACGCTCTAAGTGTTTTATGTCTTATGGTTGTAATTTTCAGAGGATAGTGTAGGAGTAGTTTCTCGCTCAAAGTGTACGCATAGTACAGAATCTTCATGGACCCAATTCAAAAGATAAGTAGAAGCTTTCAAGATAGGAAAAATAAGCAAGTTTCAATTGACCGTAGGCAGTTTCCAGTTGTACCAGCAGAAAGTATATCTACACAGTAAAGTCAGGGAACTACATATAGCAAAGTGGTGGTCCACACTTGCCCTCGAATGCAGCGTGCTTCAATATATGTACCTTGTTGTAGGCAGAGAGATTTTGTTGTAGGAGATTTTGTTCTTCCTAAGCCTCCCAAAAATTATGATAAGGTCCAAAATCAGTGCAAATTGCAGACTGAGAAACTACTTCGATCTCATTATGATCACTTAGTTAACAGTTCCGCTATAGATATTTTCTTTCATAATTCTGAAGGCATTCATTGTCAAATTGATAACATTCGATACGACAGATTAATGCTTCAGTCTTTACGTAGAAGCGTTTTCATACGCAAAGGAAAACGTTGAAATTCCAGTGTTTAGTATTGTTGTACGCCATTTACGTTAGGACTGAAATTTTAAATTGTATATCTAGTTGTATTAGCGGTAAAAAAATATGTGGAACACTAGTTTTTGAGTATGCCTAGTCTGTCCTATCCATTAGGGATATTTAAAACTCAATTCCATAAACTGTTTCAGCAATTTTCGATAGGTCACAATATAATTTTAGAAGATTTTAATTTGTGTTTAAGCAAAATGGACACATGTAGTAGTATATGTAATGATTTGATTAGGAGAAACTTTAAATGTTTGTTAGATATGAAAACGCCTACAACCAATTGTGATTCTGTTCCCAAAAGGAAAAAGAGTCTATTGGATTTGTGCATTGTCCGTCTTGCTGTCTGTCCGTCGGTCTGTATGAACGCGCAGCATTTGGACACTCTAGAAGAGACTTGTTATTTGGAATATTTACTCGACTGTATCCGCGTCAGATCAAGTTTGAGTATTTTTTCGATACGCCCACAGGGGGCGGGGCAAATCGGGAAATGCTATATCTATTAAGACTAAAACGCTATTATTTTCGTCAATATTGAAGTCTAAGAAATGGGATTTAGAATATATATTTGTGTACACCACGCGGACGTTTTAAGATATAGATTATATATCTACGCCCATTGTGGGCGTGGCAAATCAAATAAAACTATATCTTTCACAGTTTTGAAGCTAGTGCATCCAAATTTGGCATGTAGGTTACTGTTGACCTTCCCTTAAGTAAGATCAAAAAGTTATATACCCACGCCCCCTGGGGGCGTTCCAAATCGGGAATATTTATATAGCGATTTGTATAAATCCTACAATATTTTGAGCGTTATAAGAGCTAGAGACTTGAAATTTGGAATAAATATGCAAGTAGATCACCAGGAATCAAAAATGTATATTATATATATTTACGCCCATTGAGGGCGTGACAAATAGGATAAAAATGTCTCTCCTACAGTTTTGGAGCTAGAGCGTCCAAATTTTGTATGTGGGATACTGTTGACCTCCTCTTAGGATAAATCAAAAGTTATGTATCCACGTCTTCTGGGGGCGTGGCAAATCGGGAATTACTATATCTTTTACTAAAACCGTGATAATTTCGGCAATATTGCCGTGAAAAAGTTGGGACTTGGAATATATATACTAGTATCCTACTACCAAAAATATATGTTATATATAGCTACGCACATTTGGGGCGTGGCAAATAGGGTAAAACTGTATCTCCTACAGTCTTAGACGTAGAGCATCCAAATTTGACATGTGGGTTACTGTACATGAAATTTAAATTTACGAAAAAAAAAATTATAATAATCATAATGTAAGGCTCCGTAAAACAAATTCTAGTGCACCTAACTGGGGATTGAAGCAGAGTCTTCGCTACCACAACGCAAGTCTGTTTAACCAAATCAACACACCACCAAACTCAATTTGGCGCATAGTCGTGAAAGAGACGCCGTGGTGTAGTGGGTAGAGTCGGTGGCATGCGAATCGCGTGACCCAGGTTCGATTCCCATCGCTGCCGCGTGATATTATCATTTAATAAAATGTTGTTTTTTATAACTTCTATGTTACTTAATGGATTTTGATAAAACTTTCAGCATAAATCTTTATATACGGTTTTACCTAATTTAATTTTACGGTTTTAGCTAGAAAATTAAAAAAAAAATGTAAATGTGGTTTTATTTGCAACTGAACTTAAATTAAATTGATTTTGTGAAATGTGGATTCAGTATCCAAAATATATAAAAAGCAAAATAGTATTTTATTTTAAAAAAGCTATATGTAAAATTTGATGACTGTAGCTAAATTGATGTAAACGACATGCTAAAAAAAGGAATCTCAATAATCTCGCATTCAAACGGAACATACGGAAAAACGGACGGACTACATATTTATTGAGCCTGCACACTTTTAACAGGAACAGAGTCTGACGCAGTCGGTGGCGCCCGTCTGCAACGTTTTTACTTGTTTTAATTATTAGTATTTAATTTTATATTATTAGTTATTAATTTATGTTTATTAAAAAAAACATAGTTTTTATTTAATTAAACGCCTAGAATATATTTTATTTTGATCAGGGGATTTTAAATTAATATACTCTTTCTGCAAGGGTATAAAATGGAGAGCAAGCACTCTAAAAATACGTTTAATAAAAATAATACACATAAAAATATAAAAACTTTTGATATCGCGATGATAAAAGGGCAGCAAGTTTCAACAGAGTTGAACAAAGCGTTAGGCGCATGAGAATGCAAGCAAGAGCAAAATGCACTCACCAATACACGCACACCTGTAAGCAAAAGGCAACATAAAAAACGGGTAACAGCAAAATCTGAGGCAGCAAGCGAGTGTATACAACAACAAAAGAACACACCATTATACATATTGCCTAATGCGAACGGCAGCCGAAATTTGCAACAACAACATACAGTGCACCCACCAGTAAAGATTTACTGCAAATATTTTGACGGCACTGTTCCCCAAAAACAATGCAAACTTTAAAAGGAAACCGACAATTCGGCCTCAGCAATAAATCGAGGCTTCAAGAAGAGTGCGACAGCTTCAAAGGGAAAGCGGAAAAGAACCGCCAGACGCCAACACTCACATACACGGCCGCGCTGCGTCCACAGGCTATAAAAGAGGCCCGCTGGCATGAGCTTGGCCTATTTAAACGAGCACGCAGCACCCTAAAGCCAGGAAGCAGGGGCCAGCACTCGGAACTACGGCGTCGGTAAGGTTTACCCGTCCGATCCTCGCCTGTTAGCCAGCGTTCTTGCTGCAGCTGCAGGCGGACGACCGCCGGTGCGGCTCCCGGTCCTCCCAAGAAGGACGAAGAGGAACAGCCGGAATAGGAGCAGAAGCAGAAGCAGCATCCGCAGAACGAGCTGGCCGGGACAACAACACAGCAGCACTAGCACGACTCGGAGCAGCAGCCGAATGACGAAGAAAATACTCCATTCTATTTACTGCGGGGAAGTAGAGGAGTCGGCTCTATGAAATGGCATTTCAGAAGCTTGGAAAATTTAAAGGGGTCCGCAGGACATCAAGCCCGAAGGACATTTCGCAACAACTGCCACTAAGGACATTGGTTGGCAGCTCTAGCAGATATGTAGCTTTGGCGAATCTAGCAGAGTATGAGTACTATTTACGGCGTAGCAGTTCGTAAAAATGAGCCAATCGAAGTACAAAATATACCTAAATAAACCTAAACATAAGCAAGACTTATTATTATCGCAGGTACCTACAATTTCAGCCGACCGAACACAGCCCGACTGCAGGGCTGAAATTTGCATTGTATATCTCGAAATCATTCGGATCAGATGACTATATCCTATAGCTCCCATAGGACGGATCTGGAAGTGTAACTAGTGTTTATCATAAATCCTCCAATATTTTGGGTGATGTTTGAGCAAGAGTTGAAACAAGATATTGTACATATTTGTAAATCACCTTTAAAAAATATATATAGTATATAAACCAACTCCAATTATGAGAGTTTATGTTAAAAACTGTATCTTTTACAATTCAAAGACATCGAAGGACAGAAGAGCATTCAGCAACGGCTGCCACCAAGACAGGTCAGCCTTAGCACAAAGGCAGCTTTGGCAAATTTTGGAGTGTGTGAGTGGTATTTGCAGTGTAGCCGTGCATACTCAGAGTACGCTGTCTCTTGCGAACACGTAGGAGTGCTCGAAGTGAATCCAGCAGTAGGAGAGCTTGTATGATATCCGTGCGGATCGCCGGATTATCCTGGCGATAACCTGGAGTACCCAGAGCGTATCCTTTACGTGCAAGAGAGACGTATCGCACTCGGAAAGCCGGAGAGATTGCAGCGAATCATGCAGCCAAGTCTGCCTATAGAAGGTGAGTCCTTACGTATAGCAGGAGCACCTCAGGCAGGATAACAGCAACTGTAAACTAAGCTAATCAAAAGCTATAAAAATGGTAGGTATACAACCTAAAACAAGTAAGAAAGTTCTAGTCGGGTCTGCCCGACTACGAGATCCCCTGAACCAAGTCCGAGCTGATGTTTTAAGCAACCTAGCTTACATCTTTTATCTATACATATTACCTCTGCGCGCATGTACACATGCACACATACACACAGGCACGCATATACACATGCACACATATACATACCATGCACACAGAAGCACGCGCGCCGATTACTGCGTAGTTGATTTGAATGTATGTGTGCACACGTACAGGCTGCTGCCGAGTGCTTTTACAATTTTTCCTTTAATAACTTCTGTATTACTTAACGTATTTGAATGCAATGTTCTGCATTGAATACTATTAATTTATTGAAAATACGGTTTTCACTAAAAATTTTGAAAAATTTAAATTGTGGCTTTGATAATTTTTTTTTTTAATTTTTTTTGTGAAATGTGGAGCCGGTATCCAAAATATGAAAAAATAGAAAATGTATTTTATTTACAAAAAGCTAAAAACAAATTTGGTAGCTGGAGCTAAAAATTTGTAAAAGATATGGTAAAAAAACTGAATCTCGATAGCGTTTTAAATCGATATCATTGAAACGGAAAAATTTATCGAATATCTAACACAAACTCGATATTTTCGCTGTATACACAGACCATCATGCCAAATTTGAAGTCTCTAGCTCTTATATGTTCTGAAATCGACGCGTTCATACATACGGACAGACGGACAGACAGACGGACAGGGCCAAATCGACTCAGCTCTACTTTATGGGGTCTGCCACGCCTCGTTCTGCCTGTTACATACTTTTTGCAAAACCATTATACCCTGATTTCCCATTTTCAGTGGGTTCTGGGTATAAAAAGAGGAGGTGGCTGCGATATGGCTGCGAGTTTTGCGAAAGCCTGTCAGGCGCACTCAACGCGATGCGGAGACAGTTTAGCGAATGGGTGATGAGTAATGAGGGCGAATCCCATACTCAGTCCGGATCGCCGAGCTCGCCTACCTACATGGCCGAATTTCGCCGACCAGGGAAGAAGTGCCAACGGTAGTAGTAGAAGAAGATGGCGAGGAAACAGACGGCATTGACAACATCGCGAGATTCAGCGTACTATCGACGAGTGCGCCTACGCGCCTACAGGATCGACGATCAAGGTGAGAACACGGTGAGCGAATTTAACGGCACCCGAATACTCTAAAGTGGCTAAGCAAGTGCGGGAGTGGGGGTCCCGGTTCGATGGAAAGACGAAGAGAAGAGGGAGAGCCGTTTAAGATATATATGGTGGAGATGCACACACTTATGCGCCCACTACGCTATGCCGCAGAGCGAGAGCTCAAGTATATATACAACAACAGCCTCCCCGATCTACGTGCATATGCTCGGCCGTACCAATTCCGCAGTCTGACGGAGCTGATGACTTTGAAGAGCTTGAAAAGGATCGAAAGAAGCTGCGCCAGCAAAAAATGCTAAATAGGAAGCGATTTATGGCCATGGACGACTGGGAGTGTTACCATGGGAGGCACATACCAACCCAGTCGGGATACAGAAATGGCAAGTGTCAGGCCAGTTCCAAGGACGCAAATGGAAGGCTCGAGGACTCACGTATGGAATCCAGCGAGAGAATGCCGCGTGTGTGGCCAAGAGTGCCACTAGGCAATAGAGTGCCGAAATGCCATGCTGGAGTTCTGCTGGCTATGTGGGCTGATCGGAGTCAGAACGCATGCACACGCTGCCAGTCGTTGCGGGAACCCCAAGACGCCAGTAGGCGGAATTAACGTCGAGGGTGCGCAGCTGACGGGGACGATTGGGATAGGCGCCGAACTGTTAAAGGCCACGATCGACACCGTTTTTCCCAAGAAAAATAGTTTAAAACAAATCGGGTCTGCCCGACTCCGAGATCCCCTGAACCAAGTCCGAGCTGATGTTTTAAACAACCTAGCTTACTTCTTTTATCTATACATATTACCTCTGCGCGCATATACACATGCACACATATACACAGGCACACATATACACAGGCACACATATACACTGGCACACATATACACATGCACACATATACACATC